>JAASFE010006199.1:524113-565364 GCA_013365205.1 Pseudocercospora cruenta
TAGCTACGTTATACTTATTATAGTACTCGTAGATCGTAGACTCGCCTTCCGTAAATAGTTAATAAAGCTTACTATTATCCTAAGATAGATTAGTAGTATATTTAGCTACTAATCTATAGTTAAAGTAGATATTATATATAACGTTTATATACGTACTAAATATAGGCGGCTTTAAGTTAAGAGCTAATTCGGCTTCTAGTTATCTACTCGGAGATAAAGTAGACTTCTTCTTCGAGCGAGCCTTCTTCTACTTCTTAAGGCGGCTTATAAGCTCCTTAGGGTTACTAGATAGATCTAGAGACTCGTTATCGTTATTAATAGGTATAGTATCGCTTTACTAAGTCTTAAGTACCTTAATACGGACCTTCTTATTACCCTATATTACTTTCTTTAAATTCGACTTCTTCGGCTCTAATAGCGGTTCCTCTAACTTCCTCTTCGTAGACCTAGATAGTAAATTCTAAGTAGCTTTAGAAGCTACTTTATTATAGTTTTTAGATTTATTCGAGCTCTTCTTAGTCGGCTTAGATAAGGCTATTAAAGGCGGCGAGAGAGGCCGTTCGCGCCGTTATCTCTAGCTTCTTCGAGGTCTAATTTTAATTCTAACTTCTACCTTAACTTCTATACTAATATTACTACTAAATCTCTTTATATCTTACGATAGTACTAAGTCTACTAGATCCCTTAAGGCTTATCTATATTATTCTTCGTATACTAATATATTACTCGTATTATCGAGGGTTGTAGCGTTACTAGGTAATAGTAGTTCTAACGGCGGAGGAACGGTCTTAATTTACGATAGTAATAGTAATAGTAGTACCTACTTACCTACGCCTACTAGTAGTAATAAAGGCGACGACGACCCTATCGAGCCGATTAGTACTTACGAGCGATATATTAACGACGATAATATAGCTAGATCCACTATAGAAAGCTAATACTAGATTGTCGGCTATTTAGTCTAAGAACTCGTAGAATTTAGCTACTTTAATAGTAGCCTCTTTAAATACGGTAGATACCTTCTTAGATTAATTAGATGGCTTCAATATATTACTAGATCGGCTTATAATAGTTATTCACTTAATATATAGCATATGCGATTATCTACTACAACAAGAGAGGGTAGTGGTAGAGAGTACTTGGCATTCTTAGGGTTTTCCGGCTCACGAATATCAAGCTGCATAAAGCTTAAGTCCTTCATCCACTTCGCAATCCTCACAAGAGGCCATCAAGAATCACACAATTTTGACATTTAGCTCAGCATTTCATCTGACTCCATCTCCGAGCCACGAAATATTCTACAGGGAGGCTAAAGAGCTGCAGTACCACAGTCCGCAGCTGCCGGAAGAAGCACCAAGCATATACACACAGAAGGACCATGCTGTAGCTGGAGGGACAGCATTGACGTCCTGTTGATCTGTTCAGAATCTCTCGTTGAACGGCCTCAGATCAATCTCATGCGTCCAAGCACTCTTGTGCTGGATGTGCAAACTCCAGTATGCTTCGGCAATCTATTCACACGTTGTCAGCAAATCGTTCTCTGCCGGTCCTCGGACCAATTTGAACGTACGCCATAAGGACTGATCTTGCCATCAGGTGTTGCTTCGTTGCCATCGGCATACTTTGCATCAGGCTCATCAATGCTGCCATCAATGATGGCATGGCCAACATGAACTCCTTGTTCACCAAACTCCCGAGCCAGAGACTGGACAAGCGAGCGGGCACCAGATTTACCTGCCGCAATGACAGACCAATTCTTCGAGCCACGAATCGACGCAGTCGCGCCTGTCAGGATGAAAGTCGGCGAATATTCTGACTTGCTCTCGACTGTTTTCAGTAGTTTAGGAATGCTAGCTTGAGCAAAGTAGAAGAGGCCACGACTGCGATTGTTAGCAGCTGTCCTGCATACAATCTCACTGTATGACTTACACATTGCCATTCAAGCTCTCTTCAAGGTCACCAATTTTCAGGTCGAGGAAAGGTCGTCTACTTGGCCGGGAATTAGGACGAACATTGTAGATGGCAGCGACCAGCTGGAGTCCTGGTAGTTCCTGCTCGGCTGTCTGTAAGGCCTTTGCGAGTGATGCTTCGTCCGTTGCATCAGCTGCAATGCCTACAGCTTTGCCTCCATTCTTATTGATGTATTCAACAACATCGTTGAAACTTTCTGGTCTTCTTGACAATAGTACCACCGGATATTCCTTTGAGAACTTCAATGCCACAGCTCGTCCTGTTCCTGTGCCGATACCGGCGACAAGTACGTAGTACTTGTTGGAAACCATTGTTTAAATTGCTGAGGTCAGGTTGTGTGACAGGACCAATGGAAAGAACAGCTAATATTCTGCCTTAGAATATGTCCCTATCAGGATTATATGTCAAAGACGCAGTCTTGATTGCGTGACATGGCGTATTCAAGCTATTGGTAAGCTCATAAGCTTTACACCCCTCAGCACGACGCCAAGACTTCGTGCGGTATGATGGAGATCGCCTCTAAATGTCCGAGTATTGAGGAAGCGCGCAGCTCGTGAGTCGAGATGCTGGCAGTTGCTATGTACGTTTGCTGTACGCTTGATGGTGACGACGGGGTTAGCATTCGTGCACAGCAGCTGCTACCAAAAGGATAAAGAAATGCCAACACAAGGCTAGTGATCGCTGGCTAATCGATCTAGAGGTCCAGCACGCAGCCTGACCAGGAGTGTGACGTCTGAGCGCCGAGAATGGGGAAAGCGTGATGACAAGATGCTGACAGAGGCAATTTACGGGTGCTGCACGCTCAAAGTTATCGAAACGCTAATCTTCGTGTACAGCCATTGCTACCGAAAAGATATCTCGAGGTTAACATCAGCCTATTGATCGCCGGCAAACGAAAGCGGAAGTAAAGTCTCGTTGATGGCCGTTATAGCTTGCTGGTATTTGGCTCACTTGAATCCTTCGGTCTTTGCAAGAACTTCCGTAAGACATTGCCAGTAATCTGCGCAATATCGTTCTTGTAGTCGTTCCATCCAAGAGCACAATACCAGCTGATGCTGCCAACGGAGAACACTGCACCACCTCGTCCCGTTTCGTAGTATGTCATATCAGATCGAATGAGATCCGTCTGGCTTCCGAGAGTCTTCATCATTGGGAAGCCCACGTCTTCTGGGAACAGTCCAAAGCGATCGGAGTGACCGGTGGACGAAGCAAGCACAACGATGTTGCGAGGCGAACCATACTTGAAGTCCACGCGATCGATCTCGTCTGCTGAGGCACCGCCTCCAAAAGCTCCTAAGGCATTACGACCGAAGACCAAGTCTTGATCTGGCTTGATATCGAGTCCAGCAAATACCCAGGCTGCAATCTCAGGCTGCGTCTGCGGAAGGCTTGGTGTCATTCGATACGGAACACCAGGTCCAGCACCATCGCCGCAACAGCCGATGCCGACCAGGTAATTCGCAGCTTTGCCCCGATCTCTCCAAAGTCCTCCTACTTTGCCATCTGTCTGGTGATGCCTTTCTCCAGGCTCCTGCCAAGATGTGCGAACGCCTTGCCCTCCACGTCTGACCTCAAGCCGATGAGCAGTCTTCACATTCATTGCACTAGACCAGTAGAAGCCGTTACCCCCAAGATACATCAGACTACCTCCAGCCTTCAGAAAACCATCGTAAGAAGTATAAGACTCAAGAGTGGGATACTCTGGATGACAGCCGGTGATTGCTACATTGTAGTCTTGGAGGCAGTGGCTTCCTTTGGCGTGAAGATCGTGGTCTGTAAGAACATCGTATGCTATGCCTGATCGTTCGAGAAATCCTATCATGATCAATTCCGCGCTCAGTTCTCGAGGTCGATGTCCGGTCCAGTTGATGTAGCCTGGGCGATGATTCAAAAGCGGTCGCTTGCAGAGGAGAATACCACACCACTGTGGTCGCGATGCACATCGTAGCAGGAGAGACCGAGATCTTTCCTTCGCTCCTGCTTGTAGTAATCCTCGTCCTTCCAAAACTCGAAGCTTCCAAACTCGTCCGGGACCTCAGCTCGGGCAGGACTTGATTGATCGAACATATGTTCATTTGCGTAAGCGAGGTAGGTGAATGTCGAAGCAACTAGGGCCACCCGAGCACCTATCTTGGCAGTTGTAGAAGGAGTTGGCCTTACAAAGAATGGAATTGTGTCTCGAACGTCTGAGAATGTGCTCTCAATTTCAACGCCATACACACCGGAGCGAGCGTTTGCGGGTACGCAGACAGTCATGTCAGTGGACCAACCAGCATCGTCCAGATCGTCCTCGTGAAAGTGGATGGCGCCGTATCCATGACTGTCTTTTGTCCAGTCGGTTTCGTTGCCTGCCCAATTGTGGCTCTTCACTGCCCGTGTTGGAGCATTTATTAGATGGCCATTTCTCGAGTTGCCAGAGACATCAACAATGAAGTCGCTAGAAATGCTGACCGAGAAGTCCAGTCTGAGCAGAACTCGAGGCATTGTGCCCTTGGCTTCCAGCATCAAGTCAGCAAGCCTTCCATTGAAATGATTGCAAGGCATATTGTGAGAGTGAGAAGTCGTCGGTGTCTGAGCATACGATGCAGCAAGAAGGAGCGGCGTTGATGGGACAGGCACAAAGTGATCGGACAATTCGAAGGAGGTCGATTCTGACTTTCCAGCCGGACCTGTCCCTTCTACTAGACCAAGGACATCCAGCTTGACGACTCGACCTACTATGCCCACTTCAATCTTGTACCAGCGTCTGCAATCCAGACAGAGTTGAGACGAGAAGACTTGGATTTCTCTGCCGGTGCCAATCCATAATTGTACGACCCCATCCTGCCCCAAGATGAGAGATAGTCCAGTAGCGCTGGAGATCTGCAGCGTTGACACCATAGCCTGAGCATGATCGCAATTTATAAGCCAGGGCTGGACGTGGGCTGAAAGCTTGACGCTATGGTCATCCTGCTCGAGACCTGTATTTGGTATAAGAGCGTAAGAGCCTGGATGCGCCAGCTGGAATCTGCCCGGTTTGACGGCCGAGGGGATTGAACTGATATGCTCTGTGACTCTGGGTGGACCGGTCTCTCCCTCGTAGCCTTGGGCGATGCGGACTACGCGATATCTGTACTGTGGCTCAGTGCAGCTTACCTGCGCAGAAGAATCAGCGCGGCATGATGGCGTATGGTCTCAAGCTGCTACCTTGATATCAACTTGCTCTCCAGGACTTGCGATCCATGGCTCAGCATATCCGGTGATCTCCTTGGGATAGCCTTTAGGCACGGGATAGATAGTAGACATGCTGCGAGGTTACATGCGCAGCAGTCCCATCTACATCTTGAATATCAATATCATGATTATCAACACCACACGTATCAGCGGCCAAGTCATATGCCGGCGACGTTTCGACTGCGACCCTTATCAAAGCTCTTCTTGCGATATCAGAAACTGCCTATTGTAGCCACGATGCTCTTCTGCAGATCCCCTGCTCGGCGCGGCAGCGTAATCATTCTGATATGGTTCGGTAGTTACTTGTGCGGCCGCGCGCCAGGAGGCGTTACTCTATATCATGTTGGGACAAGTGACAACTTATGGCAGGCGACGGGGAGAAAGATCGTTCAAGAGTGTATGTTTGGAAGTGGAAGGCAGTCTCACGAAATGCAAGAGGGACGAAGACCTCGGGAGACCATGAGCAAGGATCGGGCTCAGCTCCGTGTGCACAGACTTCTGAAGCACAACAACACTGTTTTGAGAGACGCGTCTACCTGTCTTCGTATCTACATCTTCACCTTGAGCTTCCATCATCATCTACATCCTGATCATCACGTGCCGTTTTGGTACTTGCTCAGATTCTGATGGCCAACTGGCACAGCACCCTCCGGATCCAGGACAACCCGAGTATCCTTGAAATCGACCCATCCGCACATGGGCTGCGAAGCAATGTCAGCCGGAAGACCTTCAGACGCGTCCTCTCACTTACATCAGAAGGCTGATAGCCCATAAGCTTCTGGATTCGGATAGGCAAACCTTTGGCCTTCTCAATCGGTACACTCAGATACTGGTTCTCTTCCTGCCGCAAGTAACCTCTTGTCATGAAACATGAGAACAAAAGCCTCTCCTCGTCCTTGGTGGTGTTCGCGGACCCGCCATGATAACAGGACGAAAGCATGATGAAGCCATCTCCGGGCTCAAGTTCTGCATAGAATGCGAAGTTCTCGTCCGGCGGCTGCGCGGTGTCTTCGAGATGACTACCAGGTATAAACCTCGTTGCTCCATTGGCTTTCGTGGACCTCTTTGCAGCCACGAAGAAACCCACTCCACAGTCTCTGGAATTTGTCTGGTCTGGATACTTCTCTACCCTCTGCCGGTTACTGTAATGGATGTCATCATCTCGATGAAGCGGCTGGCTGTAGCTGTTTCCAGGTCTGACTGAGAATGCAATCGTGTTGTTCACCTGGGGTCGCGAGACATTCAACACATTTCGATTACCAAACCAGGGATACGCTTTACATTCCAGGAAGCGATCGCAGACTCCTTGACCTAATTCGTTCCCAATGATGTCCAGTGCAAATGCTCGCGATTTTCCAATCAGTCCGAAGGCTCGCTTTGTCGTTGGCGGAAAGAACGTGTCGGCCTCCCATGGCGTATCAGCTTCGAGATGAGGCCTGATGTCCTTCTCCATCTGGCTCAGAGACTCCTTCGACACGATCCCTCGCACTATGCATCCACCGGCCTTCTTGATGCCTTCTACGACATCATCGACGTGAGCGTCTGCCGAGAATTCGGGAACTGGAACTTTCTGACGAGGAGGCCATTGCTTGTGGTAGGCTTCTTGAAGTCTTGCAAACGATATTAATGTGTCGTTGTAATGCTTGTCTGGAGGTGGAATCCTGTCATTGACATGCAGGTCCACATGCACGCCATTGCTCACGGTTTCTGTTGTCGTCATGGTGTGTAATATGGTCTTGGTGCTCTTTCTGCCCAAGTTACGCTCTTGTAGGAGTACTGTGTGTCAATCACCTCAGTTCTTAACAACAAGAAAACCAGCTTTCTGCAATCAGCCTAAGTGAAAGAGGTATGTCCAGCTTGAGTTCCAATTGATCTGACTAACTCCGTCGTTCGACCGAGTCTATCATGCACGAATGAGCTCGCGCGGGCAACTCTGGAGGATTGCAATACTATCGATACTTCATATTTCCTGTTCGAGAACGATCAACACAGCTTATCTGCCACAACAAAGCCCCCGTCAACTTTACCCTGTCCGGCAGATAACGTGGCGCAGGCATCAAGCATCTATATCGATAGCCCCAAAGGTCTTAAGGTCGCGCGTGCAATTGTGCGTCGCATCGAGTGCAACGATACACCGCACCTCTATCATGGCGAAGGGCATGACATTGAGGCAGAGAGCACGTCTCTCACGACCGATAAATCAGAACACGGTAGTTGGCTTGTGAGGTTTACACCGGTCTGAACTTTGAGATACTATTGACAGTCGACGACCCTAGGGTCCTCTTCTGCTGTCCAGGCATATATCTTGCACTGACTGGCCTTGGAGCTGGCGGCGGCAAGCCCTCATCAACACAAGTCGGTTCACTGACGAATGCCATTCTATATGGTGTCTATTTTGTTGCTGGTATGTTAGCACATCACCAAGGAGAAGCTTGCTAACCTCTAGGCAGGTTGGCTCGCTGGCACCGTACTCAACTTCCTCAAACCAAAGATCACAATCGCTCTTGGTGCTCTAGGATATCCCATATATCTGGGCGGTCTATGGTATTTCGATAGAACGGGAAAATCCGGCTTCGCTCTCGCCGGTACATTAAGCACATTCCTATCATAATGGATCGTCATTGCTGAAAGTGCTCATGTTTTAGGTGGCGCCATCCTGGGCGTGACGGCGGCTTTGCTCTGGACGACTTCGGGCTTCATACAGTTTGCATATGCTGAAGAGAAAGACAAGGCTAAGGTGCGTATAAGTAGCTCCCATAGGATCGCGCGGCGGCTAATTGTTGCGAAGTACATAACGTACCAATGGGTTTTGACGACATCCGGAAGCACTCTCGGCGCTATCATCGCTTTCGGCGTCACGCACAACAAGCAAGAAGCCACTGGCGTGTCTGCGGGTGTTTATGCCACCTTCGTTGTCATCCAAACATGGTGAGTGGCGAATTTGAGCGCATGCACTGGTCTTGAGGCACTCGCTGATTCTCTCCGAAGTGCGATCATCGTGGATCTCTTGCTCATTGTTCATCCCAAAGATGTGGTCAGAGATGACGGTCGACATATTGCTGTGTTCAGGGAACCTAGTCTCAAGAACGAGCTCAAGGCGCTCTGGTCTGTCTTGGCAGATCCTAAGATCTTGATCCTGTGGCCTGCCATGTTTGTGGGAGAAATGTGTCTCGCTTTGGTCAGCAGCATCAATGGTACGCTATCAATCGCGATGTCGAACCTGGCCATAGCTGACTCGCTCCAGCGTATTACTTCAACCTTCGCACCAGGTCCCTCAACAACATTCTGTTTCAGGCTATCATGATCCAGCTCCTCTAGTCCTATCTTTCGCCGCGATGGACAACCAGAGAATCAAGTCTCGTCGCAGAAGAGGCCTTATTGGCGCTGGAGGAGTTGGAGTGCTCACGTTGGCAGCCACGGGAGGCTTGCTTGGCTGGATCATCAAGAATGACATCGATCGCACAAAGCCTCCGTCTGGTGTGGATTGGACCTCAGATGCTTTCGCCGCTGGTATCATCCTCTATATCATCTTCGGAATCATCTATGCTTGTTTCCAGATCGCGACGCAATGGACTCTTGGGGCATTATCGAACGATCCGAGCACTTGTGCGCGCTATGCTGGAGCTTTCAAAGGGACTGTCAGTCTTGGAATGTGTATTAGCTTCGTCATCGACTCCCAAGGCATCAACTACAAGAAGCAGACGATTATTCAGTTGCTGTTGTATGCTCTTGGTCTGGCCTGCCTGCTGTATGTCAATGCAGTGTACGTGAAAGAGACCAACTATTTTGCTGAGGAGGATGTGATCGTGCCGGCTGCATCCGAAGAGAAATTGGCGCATGTTGGCATTGAGGAGTCTGTGACTGAAGTCAAGGCGGAAGTCACCAAGGTGTAGTCGATAGGCCACCTGTGGATCTTCTCACGTTCGCAACAACAGCCATCCGCAGATCTTTCCTTCACGATACCAAGAACATTGCCGCCGGACCGAGTTGTAAAGATCCGGAGAGTTGTGGAAATGCGAGGCGCTCGCAAGAAGTCGAAAGTCAATGGAATACTGATTCAATATTTACTTGAGACCCACAGTATGAGGTCCGTGCTGACCGGAATCGATGTCTTCCATTTCAGGCTGTCCTCCCCTTTCTTCTTGGCATCCTTACATCGACAATATGGTACATCTCGTACTCTAGCAGCGATTCCGAAGAGGCATGTTTAACATTGGTACTCGGATCAAGCTGTATTTGAGCTTCACTGGATGGGTCCGCACGCATGGAGCAAGCTGCTCTGCCGGATCGATTCTAGCAAAGATGCCCAGGAAGAATTCTCAACCATCGGAGCAGTGATATGAATCCCTTTAGATCTCAGCTCCCAGAGAGAAACGCAGCAACCAGAATTCCGCGCCTCTCCTGCTCCAAGCAAAGATATGCTCCGCGGATGCAAGCTGTACCGAGCCCAACAATGTTCGCGTGTAGAACACATGGCCACCGCCGGGTCAAGACCATGAACCGTGCAGCTTTATGCAGGTACGCTCTATTGACTTAGGATAAGATCCAATTGAATTCGCTGTACCTTAGGTATCAAACTTCGTAAGTTATTGCATCTATGATATACTCGCTGAGCTTTACCATAGCTTTTGCAAGGCACTGTCACCAACAGAGCCGACGATCGGAAGCTGAACTACCTTTGCAAAGCGCAAAGCAGCAATGTGATGTTGCGGAAGCGAAAATGATGCACTATGGGCGCCAAGGGTCGGGTTGCCGGTTCCTTCAACTCATGAAATGAGCATTTGAATCTGTACCAACGGCAGGCCTGGGGCATTGAGACAGAGTATTGTCCCTTGCACTGGATCATACCTTGGATCATCACAGGTGATGCGTGCTGCAGCATGGGATGCTCGATGGTACACTCCACATGGCATTGGACACGTTCAATCCTCAACGCCTCTGGGTACCCGCATTGGCATCAATGTGCACGAACTCGCTCATGGACTCACGGTTCCGAGCGAAAACATGCCCACAAAGAGCCAGCGGATAGAGGATCCAGACAGCGAACACTTTCTTGGATGATTGAAGGTATAAAGCATCGTCTTCTCGCCATAGATATTCCTCTTAACCATCCTCACCATCACACCCATCAAGCACAACAAAGATCATCGACGAATGACCTTCGTACTCCTACAAAATAACTTTACCATGCAATTCTCACTTCTCGTCCTGACCCTCGCCACTTTGGCAATTGCTGCACCAAGCTGTAAGGCTTCGTACGGACAGCCAACCAGCAGTGGCGGCAACGCTGGCAACGCTGGCAATGATGGCAGCAACAATGGAGGCAACACTGGCAACAACAACAACTCCGGGGACAACGGATCTGGAAACAACAACGGTGGCACCGACAACGATAATGGCAACAACCTGACACCACCACAATCAGGTTCTGTCAGGGTCTGCACTGCCGGCTGGACACCACAGTGCTGTGCCACTAACGTTCTTGGAGTCGCTGGCGTCGACTGCTCAGTTGGTATGGCCTCAAGTGCCTTTGCCTAATGGAAGCTTGGCTGACATATAAAACCAGTGCCCGACACCATCACATCAAGAGCGAACTTTGATGAGCAGTGCAGCGATCAAGGCTTGAGTTCCAGCTGCTGTCTTATCCCAGTGGTAAGTAGAATCGTGCAGGAAGTGAGTGGTATACGCTGACTCTCTTCTAGCTCGGCCAAGGTCTTGTGTGTCAGCGATCGTAGATCGAGATATCTCGCAAGATAGCACGGGAAACGAAGCAGAAAGGGAAATAGTATACTTACGAAGGTATGGTCAGTAAGGTTCGCATATAGCAGTTTTGAAACGCAATGGTCTGCTCCAAATATGTCGTTCTCAGTGTCATCCTGCTACCGAACTTCTGGCCGATCAACTGAGGTTCGCACTCTCCACGAATGGAATGGGCTCTTCTGTGTCGTCGAAAGTAGATCGAGTTGCCTGTGGTTTTTCATTCAAAGTCTAGGTGTTCGTGTACTTACGACGGCAAACACTAAAGTGACGCTGCATGTGAAGTCTGAGTGATTTTTCACATGCCCGACTTCCGACTTCACTTCGAACATGCGGATAGTCCCGAAATGCGTGCTGCAGAATGTAAGTAAAGCCCCGATCAGACGCGAACCTCGACATGAACCTGCTCTTAACCTCTCACATCTACACCAGTACCTAACAAGACGAACACCAGGACCAGTCGAGTATGACAAAGCGACTCGAGGCTCACACCACACAAAAAAGTCAAGTATACCTATCGAGAACCATCCTAGCGCAACCAAAGTCAGCAACGCATCTACCAGCGACATGGCACAGACATACCTCCAGCAAACTAAGCCCCCGAATCCTATCATCCATTTCCGACTCATGGATCTTCCACCTGAAATGAGGAACGAGATCTACGAGATGACATTCACTGGCGAATTTTCCGGCGAAGGCAGAGTGGATGTTTGTGCATCACAGCCACCTTCTTTCGCTCTGCTCCAGACTTCTCGACAAGTGCATCACGAGTCAAAGCAGCTTTTCGCAGAAGCCTTGCGGACATATTACGAGCAGAACCTGTTCTTCATGACATTCAACAGTGATCAAGAGCCCCACGCAGAACTGGATCGAATCGCGCGCCAATTTGACTTCAAGCAAATGAAAAGGGTGCGCGTGGTCCTGAGCATTCCAGGGACAGAGACTACTTGTGACTTGCTCTCCGAGCCTGACGGAATTTCTTGGGGTACAGCTTACCATGAGAGGGTACGCCAAGGACCAGGCAACTTCGAAGGTTGGCTAGCGGCTTGCCAGGACGATTCTGGTGCTACGACGATGGCAAGTCTGGGTTCTGAGGCGCAGAAGCGTTGCAGGTTGGTTGAGCTACACAAAGCGAAGTTTCTTTGTGGTGTGGAGAACCAGATCAGAGCGATGATTGACTATCTGGGAAAAGTCGCTGCTCTGAAGGCAGCTCGATTCGAGCAGTGATGGTTGGCTGGCACCATGGAAGAAGGGCACCGTTACTTGACAGGCCAATGAGCGAACTTGGCACAGGATTCGATGAGTTGACATCCCTGAGGTCTCATGAATCACGAATGGACATGGCGCATCAGAAATGCTCGGTCTGATCCGATCCAGTCAGAAGTACTGCAGAATATGACTCGAGTTGCACGGCTCGCTCCATTACGTGCGAATACTTTCTCCGTGAGCCGTTGAGGCTCGTTCTTGCCTTCTCGATTTGACCCATTCTCCAAAAGGCTTCCAGATAGCCTCTTTCTCATGTGGCCTCAGATTCGCAGCCAGTCCACTCGTAGCAGTCGCAACAAACACCACAGCACCAGGCCAATCATCTGTCTTGCCCATACGTTCCTTCTCATCCTGCCAGCCATACCTGAACTCGTGCTTCTTGATTTCGCGCTTATACCGCCACCGCCAAATTGACTCCCATATACCCTTCCCAACAATACACACTGCCTCCGGCCGATACTTTCGTACTTTCTCCTCCAAGATTGGAGTGCCTGCTGCAGATTCAGTCTTGCTCAACTCGGCAGCATCCTTGCTCGGCCTAGCGACAATGTTCGTGTTGCCCATGCTATACAGTCGAGGCAAGTCGACATCCTGCTCAGGCTTCAGGCGTTCATCCGTGCATCCGCTGCTGTGCAATAGCTTCCAGAACATGTTGCTTGGATGGGCATAGGCATGACCAGACTGAGCTGTCTTAACTCCAGGGTTGAAGCCGACAAAGACGCAAATCAGATTCGGCTCCAAGATGTCTGTCAGAGGCTTCAGATGAGCATATTTTGAAGGTGGCGCGTATTTGCTAGACTGCCTGCGTTTCTTGGCTGGTGAAGCTGAATCAGTCCTCGACAACGAAGCGACGTTATCTGCTTCAGCAACAACTTCAGAAACTTCATTGATGGACCGCTTGCGACTGCTCCTTCTCAAGCTATCGCCGGCTGCTGTAGATATTGCAACGCGCTCAGGTGATCCGTTCGCCACATGTTTGAACCGCTCTAAACTTGCTTTGAAAGCGTCCGCGGCGGGTGCGCTCAGCTTCGTATGCTTTTCATCCTGCGCAGACTCGACAGTGTCGCCGCGATCAAGGATGTCTGATTCTTTGTCTGTCATGTGAGGGGCAGAAGACGACGGCGTTGAACGCGTGAAGCTGCATGGGAGGTGGAAGGTTCGAGGGTTTAGGCTTGATACTGCTGACTAACAATCTCTTGGCGCTTTCGTCTCGCTGTTCACTGCCCTCTCTTCGCTCTCTTGTGCATTTGCTATCGATGAAATGTCGGGCCGAACAGTGCTCTCGATGTGCACTGGAGGTAAAATCTTTCCGACTCGAAGTCCATGAAAAGGCTGTACCTGAGAAAGAGAGAGAGAACATGACTTCAAGATTGTGGAAGAGCGCTCTCATTGCTTGCTTTCTCTTGTCATCCTCACTTCTCCACCCCAGCACACAACAAGCAGACTAGATATCTTGCTCATATCATATTCGCAGCGCACCAAGTCTCTCCTCAACGGCGAAGCTCTTGAATTATCATGTCCTGTTCCGTTCGGCAGCGCCGGCGATGGGCTCAGCGAGGGAGGCGGTACTGGAATGTGGGCAGAATCGAACACACACGCACTCTAGCCAAGTCACACGAGCTGAAACATTCATGCTCTCGCCATTTCTCTCATGCGTGTCCATTCTCTCGACAGCCTCCTCGCTTGAAGTATCAGAATATATCATGGCTCTGCTGAAGGTAAGTGCTTGACGCCCTCTTCTACAAACCCGTCGATCGCAACCATGACAGCCACAATTCCACGCTCGCTATGCATTGTAACGCTCTTTCTACTGGCAGCTTCGACTTCTGCTAGACATATCCATCGTCGACCCTCTCATCAGCATTCGAAGCGAGCGACACCGGTGGTAGTTGCTGATGCAGCGTCGCCTGTGATGGAGAACGTCTCGCCATCGATCACAGCTGGCAACGATGCCATCGAGGACATTCAGGATATTCAAGAAGGTCTTTCAAACCTACCTGGAGATCTTCTCAGCTTTGTTCAAGCTGTCGAAGCAAGGCTAGAGGAGGTCGAGAGCATGCTCTCAAGCTTGATGGGTGGAAGCTCGTCTGCAATGGCGTCTGCATCCTCGTCGCGAACAAGGCTACCTCCAGCACCATTCTCGACATCGCTCATGGCTGTGAACAGTACGGCCACGATAACATCCAGCATAACTGCGTCGCCTGTGTTCTTCACCATATCCACATCCTCCTCTGCGTCCACCTCTTCTACAAGCCACCTGCCGGGCGTTATTCCAGTCGTACCGGGCCCGACAGGCTTTCGTACATCGAGAATCACGTCTACAAGAGTCAAGACTGTGACACTACAGCCGCCACAAGCCACTGGTATGTCGTGGCCGACGTCCAACAGCACTTCACCTCACGGCAATTATACATTGCCCTTTGCGACAACAGGTGGTCTGACGCCAATACCAATCAAAACCTTTACTGTTATACCCGCGCCTGGACAAAATGCCGTAACAAGCACGATCACCACCTCTTCAACAGGTATATGAGCTCGTCATTCTTGGGAGCGGCTTTCGTGGAATTCGTTCGAGCAGCGCGCCGGCGTTGAGAGGATTGATTGATGGTAGGCGTATGGTTCCGGCCTCAAATATCGACATGGGCCACGGAGTCTATGGCTGCGTTGCTTCGCAAAATAATGTATATTCACAAAATACATAGCAGAGCAGGAACGAAGTCACGATTGAACTCATGATTCATGACACGGAGAGCGCGGACGCCGACACGGACCCACCTCCTCTGAAATCCGGCACGGCAATTGGCATTTTTTCGTCCCCTCAACAAAGAGTCTACTTTTTGGGCCAAAAGCTAGAGCTATGTACGGTAGCGAAATACGGTCATCTTGTCACCGTGAAGTCACGATGCTTGACGCCATGCAGCTTTCCCGTCGTATCTCTGTAGGTAGACAGTTTGATGAGCAATACACATTCTTCTTGAAATAAGACTTTGCTGCAGAAATCATGATCTAAACAGGACAAAGCGAGGAAGGCGCTCACGACGACCTTCACGATGTTCACCTGGCTTTTCGGGTCGGATGACAAGCCGCCGATGTTTTTGAAGTTCCGGAGCTCGAAGACATTTATTATCATTACTGTGGCATCAGCGGTCTTCACAGATATCTTCGCCTATGGCATCGTGGTTCCGGTTTTTCCTTTCGCCTTGACCGAACGAGCGAACGTCCACCCGGACGATGTGCAAACATGGGTGTCAATCTTTCTGGCTGTATATGGAGCGGCCTTGCTTCTAGCTTCGCCGGTATGCGGTTGGATGGCCGATAGAATGGGATCGCGACAGCTCACTTTCATGCTCGGATTGCTGGTCTTAGGAGGATCGACTGCGATGCTTTGTGCTGGAAACAGTATCGGTGTCTACATTGGTGGTCGCATCCTACAAGGAATTAGCGCCGCAGTTGTCTGGGTAGTGGGTCTGGCTCTGTTGGTCGACACTGTCGGACCAGACGAGATAGGGACTGCCATGGGCTATGTCGGTCTCTCGATGAGCCTGGCTATTCTCCTTGCTCCACTGCTCGGAGGTATTGTCTTCGCATCTGCGGGCTACTACTCTGTGTACGCCATGGCGTTCGGCCTAATTATACTGGATGTCGTCCTGCGGTTCGCCATGATCGAGCAGAAGGTGGCACGGAAGTGGATTCCAGAGCTGGGTCTCAAGCAGACGGCAACGTCTGACAAGAGATCCTCGCAAGCGGGTGACCTTGCAGACTTAGCACACCTTGACGACGTTCAAAACCCAGGCACTGGTTTTGTGCCCTCCGAGAAGGCTGCAATGGATGGAGCGGATGTGAAAAGACAGCCTAGCAATGCAGCTGAAGCAGGGATACCAGAGAGCGCTCCTGCTCCATTACGAAGCTTCGTCAAGCGGTTGCCGCCAGTGGTCTTTCTCTTCTCGTCTAGACGAGTGCTGAATGCACTGTGGGCCTGTGTCATGCAATCAACTCTGCTCACGTCTTTTGACTCCATCTTGCCGCTATTCGTCAAGGCTACTTTCAAGTGGAACTCGACCGGAGCTGGCCTGATATTCTTGCCAATTGTAATGGCATCTTTCATTGCACCATTGATTGGACGGCTGAGCGACAAGTATGGTCCCAGGTGGTTCGCTACGGCAGGATTCGTGCTTGCATGTCCATTCCTTATCCTCCTTCGATTGGTAGAGCACAATAACATCGGCCAGAAGGTCTTGCTATGCGCATTGTTAGCATTAGTGGGCCTTGGACTCACGCTCGCCTTGACTCCGATTATGGCAGAGATTAGTTATGCTGTGGATGCCAAAGCGAAACGCCATCCTCCAGGCTTCTTTGGAAAGAACGGCGCATATGCTCAGGCATACGGCCTCTTCAATATGGCTTGGGCCGCAGGTGCCATGACTGGTCCTCTGCTTGCTGGTCTCGTCCAGGTAAGAGCACTGTTCAATCTCCATTTCGCGAGTTCTTTACTGATGGCGAATCCCGCAGGAATCTCACGGCTGGCCTACAGCAACGCTGATACTTGGCTGTGTCAGTATCTTCACCGCTCTGCCAACAGCGATCTGGACAGGAGGGAGCATTTTCAAGCTTCGAAAGGCTCGCAAAGAGGAGCAAGGTAGGCGGACTCCAGCTAGACGAGATGAATGACGATTCTGCCTCGCTTTCCAGCTATTGCAATCATTTCGATGCTCTTCGGAATTGTTTCGGTCAATAAGTGGCAGCTGCATTGAGTCCGAGGCAAATACTTGCACAGTTGTGTTCTCAGTGGTCGCCGAGTCGCTCGGTCGTGGAGCCGAAGATGCTGGTGATAGCGGTACGAGACGTGCCTATAAACATACCATGTCTACGTGATGTTGCTTTTACGCCAGGCCGGCGGCGCGCGGCGACAAACTCTCTGCGCGGAATCGTTGCGAATCTGTGTCGATCTTGAGGAGACGTTGACGGTTTCGATGTTGCATCAATGCCAAGTAACGTCGTGATTGGCGCGTTGAGCTCCGGACAGAGCTCCGGTAGCTTTTTGTGTTTGAGTAAGGAGCACCCAAGAGTGTTTCCGTTCTTACCGTTCATCAACTTCAAGTTACCTTCTTTGGCATTCTCTGCGCTCGACAAAACGACGGTCTGTGCCGCTTTCTCTGAGCCGTCTGTACATGGGGAAGATGAAGCATATACAGATCATGGCTTTCTTCAGCATCCTTCGCGCTGCTGTCCTTCGCACATTGGATGAAGACCAACGGACACCAGCGGCTGTGTGAATTCTTCAATCTATCTGAACTGCTAGATCTGATCGGAGTCCGCCGCCATGAGCTTTGTTTCCACTTCATTCTTGATCAAATGGACGAATTGACGATTCTGGAGGATGAAGGCCGGTCTTGGCTTCTATTATTGCATCCGGTGCCGTTATGTCAGCCTCCACAATACCTGAAAGTGGCATGAGATATGGCAATCACCTCACCTGGAACATGTTGGATTGCTTCCGGCGCTGTTGGATCTGGCTCGCTCGAGCAAGTACCAAAGCATGACAGGGTATGAACGGGCCTGATGGAGAACCTCAACACTGCTGTCCTCGCAGCATTGGTTGAAGTGTTCGGGAAACTAATGGGATGTCGCATGCCTTCATATATTTCACTTCTCAAGATCTGTCTTCAGGACTTCATCGAGATGGAACAATCTTCTAGGCTCGTGTTCGTGGCAACATTTGGCTCATCAGCCTTGTCCGGAGCTCGCGGCACTTTTCCGGAGAGGATGGCATAAGACGGCAGCTAGTGGAAGTTCACATTCTTTCATCAAACTGACTTCTGTCATTCAACGTGGCTCTACCTGCTTCATTCTGAAACTATTGTCCGTGTAAGAAGGCTTTCATATGTTGATGTTGGAACTGCTGCCCAATCCTTTGCATTTACCAACATGATTGGTCGGCTCGGTTGTTCCCATATTAATGATATCGAATAGATGAATGCAACCACTTCAGCAGATATGAACACTCTTCGAGCTCGAAATGGCCACTATAAGATGCATGTAGTCGCTGATAGAGGAGTTTGGAAGCACTTTCGAGAAGCGCCAAGTGTGATATGCAGACATCAATCATGTCGAGATGACCCTGCAACGGTATCCCGCTCGGCGTCCTCCTCAGGATCCCACTCGTATGGAGACATGATCCCATATTCGGCGGCATATGGATTCTGAGGCAGAGGCTTCCGCTTGATGACTGTTTTCTTGCTGCGCACATTGCGTGGGAGCAAGTCGTCCTCCACAGATTGCTCGCCAAGCACCACAACCCAGCGTTCATCTGTCTGTGTCCTTCCCATACCGACTCTACTCCAGAGCTCATCAACAAGTGCCACATACATTTTGTGATTGTAGCAAGCACAATGCTCGAGCTGGATGGCATCATCCACAACCTTCTTGTGGTTCCTCTGATCATGACGAGGATCTTTGCCTTGCATCCAGATGTCTGCTGTCGTCAGACCATCGAATCCGGTAGGTCCCACCAGGACGGCCGTTGATGCTTCGTCGTCGAACCACAGAGCACTTCCACTGGATAAGTCGGGTGTCGCTCCGTATAGTGCCGCACTCTCAGATTGCAGATCGTGAGCTGTTGCTACTTCTTTAGCTTCTGCACATAGTCTCTCGGAGTACTCCAAAGGTCTAACCTCTCGATCGGATCGGATAGTGTTGATGGTGTTGATTATGTCGTAGACATCTCTATCAGTGCTGTGATGTCCTTTGGCACTAATACCGCCCTTCCGCTCGACAAGCTCATAATGCGCAGCCTCTGACTTGTGCTTGTCTGCTTGATTGGCTGAGTTCATGACATGTCCGATTCGCCAAAGGCATCGCTTGCCCTTGAGCTTGTGGCAGTCGACGTCTTCGTTGGTCGTTTTGCTCTCATGAGCGCTCGACGGCGGCGGAGGAGCGGTATTGCGAGAGTCCACATGAGTCTCGAGAAGACGAGTGCGCTCAACTGTGCGTTTTCCCGTAGTTCTTTCCTGTGCGTGTCCATTGGTCATGAAAGTCAACATTTTTTCGATCTGCTTTGACAGCTGTTTGGACTGAGTCGAGTACGGCTGAGTGCCAGTCACTGTTGGGTAATCTCTTGAAGAGTTCTGCAATTCAGGGTCCTCCTGCCGCGGTCTATCAGCCTTACCGTTCGCTTGCGCTGTCCTAACTTCTTGTGGAACTGCTTCTTTCGAGAGCTCGAAATCAGGCCCAGGCAGAGGATGATTGGAGCGCGCTCCCGCAGAAGTAGGCACTTCAGAATCTGTTTGTAGAGCTTGAACAGCCGCAGCGTGCTCCTTGGAGTATGCTAGACTACTCACTCTTGGCGGAAATAATGGCGAACGATCGGCTTCTTCGACCGTCTCACTCTCAGACTCACTCAGCTCGGTTGATAGGTCGAACTCGTCTTCCGGTATGGGAAAGTCCTCCGTGCTATCAATTGGCTGAGTAGGGGCTTGTTCCTTGTCGGCTTCAAGGCTGGGAGATTTTGGGCGAATCTTATCAGCATGATGGGCTAAGTGCTTTCCCTCAGCTGATCTAGCCGAACGACTTCGATTGGTCTCAGGAACAAGTCCGTCTGCCGAGTGCACACTGTGTCGTGACCTTGGTGAGTGACCATGTCGAGTATGCTTCAGATCAGGAGACGTCCAGGACTTCCAGATAAGAGGTACTGTGGCCTTCTGCTCTTGAGCTCCGATTACAAAGCTCTGCTTGAGATGCTTCTTATCGGAATAATTAATGCCTTCAGATGTAGAGACCTCTGCGTTTTCATGGAGCACGAAAATCGAGTCACTACGCACAAGACTACCAGCATTTGACGGACTCGAGTGCCTTTGGCCTTCGATGGTCTCATGCAGGCCATCGTTGACGCTTAATTTCGGTCGAAGTGTGAGAAGTGAGGCCCGGAGTCCTAGGTCTGGCAAAGGTGCATCCCATGTCTTAAGCTTCTCTTGGAAGCTGTGCATGGGAGAGCGCATGATGTAGATGTTGCTGTAGCATGTATGTGTGTGCTGTATGTCTGTAAAGCATGTTCTTGGCTAGATGGTCAGCATCAACGCGGCACCAGACTGTACTGCAAACTTGTGATCGACCCTCATCTCGATGAGCATGTGACAGCGCTAGGGCTGCATGTGATTCGAGTGAGCGCAGGGACCTGCGAGAAGTGAGATGAGTATATTGCAAACATGCTGCATGATCCCATGGTCGCATTTTCCAACAGGCTTGCTGACCGAGACCATCACGTCCCGGATGCCGCTTGCTGGATGGTGAAGAGCGTAAGGTAATGAGAGGCGATTTAATCCAGCCGGCAGGACAGAGATCACCATTTGCATGTTTTTCTCTTTCGCTGTTCTGCTTTCGCCTGTTGTCTGTCTGTCTCATTTGGCGAGCACCGTGTTGGACATGATTTCATCCCAGTTGCGGCAGGTCTCTCAAGTCCCTGGCGGGGGCAAGGCCGTTCGGGGACCTTGGCTGTGGTCTACTAGATACTAGAGAGGTTCCTTTTGAATCTCGTTGAGCTTTTGAGACCGCTTGATACAAAATTCGATGTTTGTTGTAGAGGAAGAAATCTATGGTATGAAAACGGATAGGGAGCCGGATCGGCAGCACAGCCACAGCACGAGCAGCCACATGCATCTGAGATCCTTGTCGAGATGATGTCGGCGCGCATGCGAACTCGTGGAGAGAGCAGCTCGCCTTGTTTCAACTCACGATCTTCACCAAAGGCCTGTCCACCTCGCCCGTATCAATGCACCATACGCAGCGATGGCGGTCATGGTCATGCTAGGTCAGCACATCTACTTCACCAGCCTTGACCCTCAATCTCCCTTCCGCAACTCTTTCACCTCCACCTCCGTATTCACCCTGCGATTGCTGCGTTCTAGCGTGTTTTGTCCATTCACTTGCATTCCGGCATATCATTCATATCACCCAAGACCATCATCATCACAGCAGCCATGAGAGGCTTCATCTACCGCATATTTCTCACATGCCTCAATATCTTCTTCCCTCCAGCAGCAGTCATGATGCTATGTGGTTTCGATATGGATCTGCTTTTGAATTGCGTTTTCTTCTTGCTGGCAGTAATCCCTTCACACATCCACGGCTTCTACATTAGCTGCACCTATTTCCACAGAAGACATAAGGTAGCAATATCTGCACTTCAATCAACGCCAAGCTGACACACATCAATCAGGTCAAGAAAGGCCGTTATCCAGGAGGCCCGAAATCGCTCATCTACTCGTCCTACGTGACAAATGGCGGCGCAAGCAATGAAGAGGCCAGAAGACTGTACCGCAAGGAGAACGGTGGCACGTCTAGAAGAAGCAGTAGGCGGAATAGCAGGAACCGGGAGGACACCAAGACGGAGATGCTTCAGAGGCAAGGGAGCAAGCTTGGAAGGACACCCACAACTTCGAGCCGAATTTCGAGCCATGGTCAGCAACGGCCTTTGCCGCAACCTTCGATGCACTCATATGATCCTGTACAGGCGCAGTATGTTGCGAGAGATGGATATGGGCAGCCTGTGCAAAGAGTGCCATCACACGCACAACGACCAGTTCCACCGACTCCGAACGGGTATATGCCAATGAGTCCGACTGCCTCGAATGTTTCTGGGAGGTCCACGAGGTGGTAGCGATCTTATGCCAAGAGGACTTGAAGCAAGCCTTAAGTCTCGCACTTTTCAAAACCCTGTCCGCATCATGGACTTCGCACCGTATGTTCTCAAGGCAGCAAAGACTGTTTCACAACCGCTTCGTCCAGCATGGCATCTCGACGTTACGAAAGATCTTGTGGCGGATCTTTCCCGCGAAAGCAGCCCGGAAATCGAGAATGCCACGGCAATAAGACCACGCCAAATCATGGTGCTGGAATTTTCCGAACTTGAGAAAGCACTCGCTCCCTTCGATTTGCCAGCAACACCGGAATCTTACAGTGGCTCATTCTGCTTCACAGATGGTGCAGTGCTCATCACAAATGAGAATCACGGCTCGTACAAGCTTGAGATTTCTGGAGACGGACAGACAGAGCTCGGACACCTGCAGGAGCTACGAGACGTAATACGAGACGTCTCTCGCCGATTCGATTGCTATATCCACCTAGACACGGTCCGCGAGCAGGACAGAGCGGAACCACCTTATTTTGCGCATCCCGATCCGATATCCTTGTTCTTTCCTTCCAACCACACCTTCTTTGAGCATTGTCCAGCAGAGATTCGCGATGAGATCTACAGACATGCATGGTACACGAACACACCATGCGCAATACGAGGCACAAAGATTCGAGCGCTAGATCTTGGATTCGTACACAATATTCCGAGGATCACGCATCGATTCACTTCGGAATTGACAAAGATTTCCAAGGAAGTCGTGGACTCGGTTCTCAATACAGAGAATGGCGGCGTGGTCCTTCTGAGTGGTCAAAGCGTCACCTGGGCCCACATCCCAGACCTCAAGGACAACTCACCCAGGTTCTACCTTTCCGGCCCCACAATCGAAGCATCCTCCCCAAAGAACTGTCTATACTGGAAATCGAACCGACACATCCGGTATGAGCAAGTCGACTTTAACACCACCAAGGGAGACCTGAGCGCAATCGAAGAATTGTCTCAGTGCTTCGCCCGGTACAGGGTTTCGCCACAAGTGAAGTACCTTGTCGAACAAAGTCTAGTGGAGAGGAGCGGGACGAAGGTGTCAAGCTCCAAGGATCGCGGTCGCTTGAAGTGTCCGACTTCAATCCCGCCATTCGAGGCTATTGATGGACAGAGGCCAACTGTACCGGGCAATCAAATTGCTGGCTCGTACTACGTGTCTAACAGTACTGGCACGTACACGTACATGCGTCAAAGTACGGGAATGAGTGCACCATTCTTCTATCCATGGTCGGCAAAACTCCCAGATTTCTCGAAACTATGGTGATAATCGAAAAAAGTCCCACAATCTCCTCAAGAACAAGTTGTGGTTCAATTTAAAGCTGCCCATTCTTTTTGCTATGTAGACCATCCTTGAGGCATAGATTGCACCCGCACTGAACTCCTCTACATCAAAGCTTTTGGATCAAGGTATATGTGTTTCAAAAGACCTCCGGTCTCGAACAATATTCATGGCGCAGCGGTATGACTAGCCTGTAAGACACTTGAAGAGTTCAATTGCGTGACTCATTAGCGAATATATCCCAGTCGGTCCTATCATGCTCGCAAGATAGAACAAGCGTGATAATGAAGCCAATCCACGCTGCGCTACGGGCGATTGTTTTGCTCCTCATTATCATCTTCTCTTTTGCTCTACTGGGCAGTAGATGAAGCAGCGTTTAAATATTGTCTACGTTCTCGGCAATCTCGACAATCATTCATGGCGCAGTGGTATAATTGCCCTGTAAGTCACTTGCCAAGATCAAGTGCGTGGCTTATCGGCAGGGGCGGTTGACCTGGCTGCCATCATGATGGCAAGATACATGTAGCGGTGGTGGAATCGATGCCCGGTTGCCGCTGCGCTGTGGGCGATTGTTTTGCCTCACTTTCATCTTCACTTTTGTTCTGTCCGGCAGCTGATGAAGAAGCATTCAAACACTATCAATGAGGTCAGCCACTTCGACAATCATTCATGGCCCGGTGGCGCAGTTGTAAGTCGTTTAGTTAATTCTGGCGCTTGCTGTTCGTTGTGCTTAGACATAGATAATCCTTCTAAGGTAGATGGTTACCTGAGAGGGTCGTTATGACTAGAGCTTCTACTGGATCGTGGGCGATTGTTCTCCTTTTGGAAGCTGTAAGTGTCTGAGCAAGACATATAATGCCTTGAGTTTGCCTTACTCTCGAACATCATCCATGGTCCGGTGGTGCAGTTGTAACTCGTTCAATTCATCTGGCGCTTACTGCTTACTGCTCAAATACCATCATTTCTCATGAGGTGGCAAGTCACCTACAAAAGAAATCCCATGTGGTTGAGCTTCCACTGGACCATGGGCGATTGTTTTGCTCGGAATGATTGTTTTGCTTGAGCCATGCGACTTCAAGCAGGACATAAATACGTCTTCATTTCCGCTGGTTCTCGACGATCATCCATGGTCTGGTGGCGCAGTTGTAAGTCGTTCAGTCTGATCTGGCGCGTAGTGATAATCGTGCTCAGACATCGATGTTCTCTCTGAGGTCGACGATCACCTTTCGAAAGCTTCGCGATCAATGAGCTTCCGCTGGACCACGGGCGATCGTTTTGCTTCTCGTCATGGTGCTTTTACTTTTTGGAGACCAGATCAAAGCAGAATGTATAGACACCTCAAAACTCAACCGTCTCAACAGTCATTCATGGTCTGATGGCGCAGTCTGTAAGTCGTCAATCGCGTTGGGTTGACGCTTGACCGAAGACAGAGGGCGCCATCGTCGAGTCTGTGCCAGGTTGATGGGCCTCGCGTGACTTCGTCTTTGGTTGCCCGAAAGCCATCGGATCATGGGCGGTTGTTTTGCTATTGAGCACAGTCTTTTGCTCCGGTTGGTCGTCAATGGCACACAAAGGCGGAGATCAACTTCGATGCAGAGTTGAAGAGCATCCCAGCCTGTCAGCACATATCTTGACTCCTGTCTGATGTAAATCGGGAGGGTTCTTTTTTGACATTCTCTGGAGGTCTCTCCGATATCGCAGTCTGATTACGAACGTGATGTCGCGTGGCCGAAGAGGTATGTTTTCCCACCATGATATCTCCGACGTGAGACTTTCTTATGATGCTGAGAATGAATCGAGCTGATGTCTCAAGGTATTCTGTCCTGTCTGCGTCAGCCACCGTCGCAACCAAGTCAGTCGCATCACTGTATCATCATTTCCCTGAAGATGTCGGCTTCTGCTCTTGAATGCTATGCCATAATCGTGGTATCAAAACTGCAGTGTTGAGTGTCTATGCCACATCATCTCATGCCTTTCTATGCGACAGGCTGATCGAAGCGATCTGGGACCTCAGGCCGCACATCCATGACTGCCTTCAATAAGTCATCGACGACCTTAGGACCAGTCTTTGATCCGATTTGCTTGATCTCCTTCAGTTTCTCTTGCGTGTCCTTCTCGGCTTCTTCCTCGGCCTTCTTGTTTCCTGAAGTGTGCTGCGCATTGATCAGCTTATGCGTTCCGATGGCTTTCGAATCTGGTTATGGTGTACCTGCGACTCGTATGCCTTGAACTCCTCCTCCTTCTTATTTCTGTACTCCTCGATTTCCTTCTGCGCTTCTGATCGGGCGTCCTTTACTCGCTTCGTGCGGTCTGGGCAGGGTTAGTCTGTGTGGGAGTCGAGGGTGGTATTCCGGGCGGCATACATTCTCTGGCTGTCATCATATTAGCGTGTACCTCGCTCATTCCTTCCGCTATGGCATACCTTTCTGTACAATCTTCTGCGCCTCTCGCTCTGCCTGTACGCCATATTAGACCCGCCATATTCCTAGTCCTTGGAAGCTGCCTACATCGAGCAATGTCTGGATGCCTGCTGAATTCTGGGCGGCCTGCAAAAGCTGTCAGTATGCTCTTCAGCGCATTGCGACCGCGATTAATACCATTTTGTCTGGTGGTGAGGGTAATGAGTGGCAGAGACAAGCGGCTCAATGTTTGTAGACAAGTCGTGGAAGCTGGTTGGAGCTTTGGGCGTTGACGTCGGCGACTTCCGCTTTGAGCTGATATACCAAGGATTCTTCTTCACCACGCTTTCTTCCCTGCAACAACACCTACGACCATGTCTACTGCTGCGAAACTGACGCTTGCTGGTACTACGCTAGGCGCGATCGGCATTGTGTTATTCGTGCATCGCCAGCAGAAGCTGGACCAAGCTGTAAGCTCGACAATGCACCATCCATTTTCAAATCCTTGTTAACATTTTATCTAGTTGATGCATGCGGGAGTCATTCGCGACATGGAACAACAACGAGTAAAGAAGGAGCGTTTAGCAGATTTCGAGATGCAGAGGCAATTAGAAGAAGAGTACAGGAAGCTGCAGAATGTGAGCGACAGCAGCGAAGTTCAAGGCAAGACGAAATGAAAGAGCAGGATTGAACAGAAATTCAGTTGACGACTCTGAATATGAACGACGGTATATGGCCAGGCCGCTACATTGCATAGGGATGAGAAGCGGCGGCAGACTGGCTACTCGCATGGACGAAACCTCACCCATCGCACGCTGGCCCATCAACCAGGTACCGTCCTCCGTACCATCGTGGCTTTCCTTCGCATCTATCAGCGATGCTTGGGCGGTACTCAAGCCGGAGTCTTCAGGTCTCTCGATCAATCGCTCTGCTGTCACTTGATCCGTTCTGCCGAGCCGGCGTTGAACAGGTCTCCATCGCTATGAACGCGCCTGACTCTTCGAAAGCTTGTGCGCAAGCGATCTGCCATGACTGCGTGGTTGGCGAGGGGAAGTTGAGTGTTTGCTGTTTGGATATATCACTGGATTGCGCCGGATCTCTCGGGTTTAGCAGTCGAGTTTCAGCGTCGCGAGCAATCTCTCAGGCCACCTCAGAGCCGGGCTGAAAATTCAAGGTTGTCGAACTTCGCTTGGACCGAGGAATTCAATCTTGGGTCGACTGTCGTTGGTGCTAGTAGGATGTGACAGGCGCAACAAATGCTCTGGGCTCATATTTAGGCGGAGGCTGCATCGTAACTCCTCCCATCTCGACATCTCCAGTCTGGGTCGAATTCGCTCGAGCCGCCTCCTCTCTCTGTCGCCGTTCATCAACTTCCTTCATGTCCGCTGCAATCCCCTTCCGATAATGACGAGGGAACCACCACCAGATGAAAATGAACATTGCCACACAAAGTCCGCCCAAAACACCGACCGGAAGAGCCCATGCTGCAGCACCCATTTCGACGTGATCAAATTCCCGGGAACCTGAGAGGCAAAAGTTCTCAAGTGAGTTTGGATGAAACAAGCTTCAAAGTCAAGCAAAGGCAACGAGTACCAATTAAGAAGCACTCGAGAATAGACTATGAACTGGAATGCGACGCAGCCAGACCTCGTGCAGCAGCCACAATCCTCCAAACATGACGACTCGGCATCTCGCTTCCGTGTCCCGCACTTTGTCTACCACACATTCAGCCTCGCTTCATCAAAGAAAAAGCCAAGGTTGCATTCTTCTTTCGGGCGCGAAAGCGAGATGGCTTAGAATCTATCCTGTTGCCGCTTAACAATAAGACCAAAAGCCGCGCCTTAGCGAGAAAGCCGAAATGTTGTACAACATGTACGAATAGCTTACTCTTTTCAGCGCGGAGACTAGAGAGTGTCCGGAAACGCGTGACTTCCACGATGCGTATGCATTTAGACAAGAATCAGCAGTCTGTACCAGGAACTAAACTTCTATCTACCATCTGCCATTGCATCCTTACCTTTCATGAACCTCAATTGACAGCCTTCTGCACAAACCCAAACTGCTTCCTCCCCTGATCGAAAATCGCATACATCGACTTCAAAACCGTTCCACCATAAATACTGAAATTCATCGTACCACGAGACTGAATCCCACCATAGGTCATCCCATTACCAACATCAGCAAAACTCAAATCATCTTTATCAATCGTACACAGTCCATCACCGATGGCAAACTGAATTGTTGGTAACTTCGCTTTGCCCAAATTGCTTGGGAAGATGAAGCCTCCTTGGCTGTCATCGTACTTGGATCCTGGAACTGCGGCGTAGATGTTCTTGCAAGTCGTGTCGTCGATGAGGGAGAGAGTGGTACCTGTATCCATGATTGCCGTATTGCCAGCGTTGGGGAATTTCTTGCCGTTTACGGTCGTCATGGCGGATTTGACTTGCCAGAACCCGAGACTGTTGTCGATGGGAGTGTAGATGATGGGTCTGCCTTTGACAAGGTCTTGGTCGATGTAGCCGAAGGTGTAGGACGGTGGGTCATTGTCCTGAGCAAAATGTCAGTAGTGAGATTCGCATTCTGCGGCAGAGGAAATGCTCACCTGGTAATTGGTCAAGTACGCAGTGAAGAGCTGAGACTCTTGTGGAATGTCTGACTGTGTGATCATGTTTTCAACAGGCGTGTGAACAGGATTTGGTTTGACGGTGTTGATGCTTCCAAAAGCAAGGCCGAGAAGACCATCACCAGCAGTCTCTTCGAAGGACGGAGCCAGCGTTGACGCAAGTTCGACAGCTTGATTCTCAACACTCAAGCCGCCGATGATGACCGTATCGGTGCCTACGGTTCCACTGGCCGTGGAACCATCTCCGTACTGGATCTGCCATTTCGCGCCATCCATCTTCTTGAATGTGCTGCTCTTCGCAGGATCGAAGATCGTATGCCCATTTTGCTTGCCTTTGGTTTGGGTCTTCGCTGGCAGGGACGTGGACCATAACTACAGATCCGACGAACCAGTGTCGAAGCAAAGACTCATGGTCTGCGGAGCAGTGCCGATGCTGACTTGTGCAAGGTATTCTGAGTCGTTCTGAATGTTCTCTGCATCGACTTCTCCCACTCTTCCAGAGCTGTCCTTCTGCACCACTCGAGACACAGCACGCGGGCCTCCTGTGTTCTGAGTCTGAGTGTCGTCCGAACTGTCTGCTCCATCAGTCTTTCCCACCTTGTCTGAGCCATCACGTTTGGTCATTCGATTGAAGAGGTGAGATGGCTTGGACTTCTTCGCTGCAGTCTGTGCGGCCCGAGGTTTGGCGTTGGCCAGTAGTTTCTGATTGAACTTGGTGGTGTCGTCGGCTAATTGTTGTATGACCGTGAACGGGCAAGGGAGAGTCGGTGTAAAGTCAACTATCACGTAATCAGTTAACAGCCTAGGCTTTTAGAGCTTGATAAGGCCATGCTCACATTTGCGACAGAGATGGAATAGTGCTCCCAAAGGTGTTGGCTTGTACTTGGGATTTCGTAAGCATTTTACTTTGTAAAGGCCCTGGAGTCCGGCGGAGACTGCTTGCAGGGGAGCATTCGCCTGAGCTGGGATCGCTACTCTGGTCACAGGAGCAGGCTCCTTCTTCTTTCCAAAGTGTGCGTGTTGTCCAGACGGCGCCATGGCTTGGTAGGTAGAAGGTAGGTTATGGCGCTGCTGGTAAACTGTCTTGATATCTTCCAAGCCCAGGATGAAAAGCGCTCAGGGTGTAATGCTACGACAATTAGGAATAAGTAACTGAGAATTGCTCAGAAGACTTAGGATGGAGGATCATGGAAGTTGAAAGCTCAGACTTACGAAGAAAGTTTCAGATACAGGCAAGTGCAACATGAGGAAGCCGATCTCTTGAGATTGAGGCAGGAACAAGGAAGGCATTCACCAGGTGCAACCATATCATCAATGTCTTTGAATTCGTAGCAATCCATGCAGATCAGGGCCAGCCTTTGTAGCGGCCACAGTATGCTAAGTTATGTACAGCCAAGAGCACATGTCAAGTTCGATGACTCGCTCTGTGATACTAACGCCGAAGATGCGATATGCCTGAGGAGCAGAATGGCCTTGTGTCAGCCCTCGAATCGGTATCCTTACGCCGTCGCTATGCCCAAAAAGTGCTCAAATATTGTAGCAAGGTATATGTGGACAGCAAATCACTCGTGGAGATAGCTGCAGGCGTCGCCTTTCTGGCATTTGCCTTCTTGCCAGTAACGACAAACCTTGGTCTTGTAAAATTTGTTCTTGTAATCGTTATTCTTCTTGTGTGCTCCGTCCGTTCCAGCCTGCTGCTGCGGGGCACCGTAATTGTAAGTGGCCTGTGGTTGTGGAGCGCCGTTCTGAATCTGAGCGAGGATAGCAGCCAGATCAATCTGACCGGGAGGCACAGTTGAGGTCTGAGGTGGTGGCGGTGGTGGAGGCTGGAAGTTAGCCGGCGCTGGCCCACCGACGAATGGAAGAGGATATGCAGGAGCACTTGGCTGTTGGGCATTTGGATTGAGGTTACGCAGGGTGTCAAGAATGGACTGCACCTGAGAACCAGATTGCTGTTGTCCTGCTGCAGCGAACGGGAAGGCAGGCGATGGCGTTGTCTGCGACTGACCGTAGACAGGTTGCGATTGAAACTGCGGTTGTCGTGACCTAACACGTGCAGCATACTTCTCCTCCATAGCACCAAAGTGTTTTAATGCAGGACCTTGATCACCATTGTACGGATCATCGGGCTCCTTCGGGTTGGCCGGTATCTGGCTTGGCTCCGTGTAGAAGACCATCAGAGTCTCGTTCTCGTACTGCTCGCGTTTTGACTTTTCAGCTGATTCAGGCTTAAAGTCTCCACCACCGTATGGAGTGAAGTTTCGACTACGCTCCTCTTCGGGGACTGTGCTGAAGTCGACCGGAATGGGTGTCTTGAACTCTAGCAATTTCTGCTCTTCTTCCTCGGCTTCATCATCTTCGTCAAGATCCATCATGTGTTGCTGTTGCTTGAGCATACGGCCCTCACCTCCAACGTCAGCAACATCGCGCATCTGACTTGAGTCATGGTCGATCTCTTCTGCAGGGTCGTGAACGAAGAATTTGACTTCAACCAGCTGGTCTGCAGGCTTGAATGAGACGCGTAATTTACGTCGTTGTTCTTTTCGAATGCGTTTCGCCCGTTCTTCCTCGGTCTCGGGTGGCACCTCTTTCTCAGGCTTGACCTCTTTCTTGACCTCCTTTGGTTTGGTCAAGTTTGCCATCGTCTGCGCGAAGTCGAAAGCTGGCTTCGCGGTGGGTGCATTCGTCACTGTCATTGGTCTGCTTGTTGCTGGCTTTGCTGCTCGTTCAGCATTTGATGTACCAGGCTTTTTGGTTGCAGATTGCAGACCGGAGAAGAACCCCGATGGCTTAGCTACCACAGTCTTCCGCGTGGCAGCTTGGGCGCCGCTAGCTGCTACTGACTTCGTAGCATCGGTGGTAGTAGGCGCTTTCTTGATAGTACCAGCGCCATTGACTTTTGATGTCGCTGTGACCCCGTTGGTCTTCGAAGCAACAGTTGCGACCTTCTTCTGAGCAGCTCCTTCGGCAGACGAGGCGGCAGGACGCTTAACGCCAGCGACCGAATCCGGCGCAGACTTCTTCACAGACGGAGACCCAGTCTTTGAATCGGTAGTCTCAGAGGCCAACTTCTCCGTCTTCTTCTGCTCTGCCTTCTTAGCAGCGTCTTTGGTGGCAGTCTCCGCATTGGCCAGGATCTTGTTCACATAGTACTTGGTCTTGGCATCGCCTTTCTTTTGATATCGAGGCAACACCTTCTCCATGTGTGTCTTTTCCAGTTTGTCCTTCGTGAGTGTCGTAAATTGGGACATCAATTCGAGGATCGCCCGTGAAAGACTTCCGTTGATGTCCTCGTCCTTGAATCGGTCGAGTAGGAATTGGTAGCAGACGAATATAAGCGAGACGTTCTCGGATAGACTACAGATAGGTTGTCGTTAGTGCGTGTCTACTTGAAGGCGTCCGTTACTAGATCTAAATGCGTGTCTCAAGTGAATATGGAACATCGTGGTAGCAGCATTCATGTCGAAGACTTGGGCTTGTTCAGTCGAATTCTCAAATTCCGACTTCCCATCAGAGGCGCGGCTTCAGCATCGAGACATTTTAAAGAATCTTAGACTGCGCAACGACCTGGCACAGTAGTGCAGAGACCCCGTTGCAGTCAATTGAACACTTGGCAGTCAACTAGCCTTCATGGCCGACTGCTTTGCATATCGATATGCCGTTGCCGGTAATCATAACGTTCAAAATTTCACGTTGGGGGTTAAGGGAGGGGTGTACTCACAATTCAACGACATCGCGGTGACCGTGCTTGAGAACAGCCTTGAAGAGGGTTTCCATCATATCCCGCTGATCCTTAACTCTGCTCTTCAGCAAGGGTAACTCTCCGGCTTTTCTCTTCGTTTCTGCATCGGTGACCGCAGCTGCATCTGCTTTCCATCGATCTCTGATCGTCTTGACGACTTCCCACAGCTCGCCAAGGCAAGCTCCGATGGTAGCAGCATCTAGCGACCTCTTCTTCGATCGGTACACTGCTCTGATCACGTCGTACTCAACACCACCTTTCGGATCATCAGGTTTCTTGGCAGGTAAGGGAGAGTCCTCATCTTCGTCATCTGTGTACTCCGAATCGTCGTCTGATGATGAAGAGTCTTCGCTTGAAGAATCTGCCTCCTGCTTGATCGAAGGACTTCCCGCTGAGCCTGTGAAGGAGCGGGACTTCAGATCTGAAGTGAGAGTCTTTGACTTCTTGCCGATCTTGGCAAGTGCAGTCTTGTTGTTTCCAGCCAGGGCACGCAGTTCGTTCCGTGACTTTCTGGGCACATACGCTGGGATGGCACTTCGCGTCACATCCCATTCCTGAGCCTCCTTGCCGACGTTTGCGTAGCTGCCCATGCGTTCCGAGTTCGTGGTCTGCGACAGTTGGTTGAAGTCGATGATATTGAACATGCCACCGCTGACACCTTTTGGTATTGATGCGAGGAGAGCTTTCTGATCAGCCCGACGCATCTGAATTTGGGCGGGTTGTCTGTTCTGGTTAAAGTTGTTTGGTGGGAACGCATTGGCAGCATACGGATTGTTCGTGAATGTCCGGCTGGGATCCAGATTCTGGGGTGCAATGGTGCCAGTATTCTGTGAAGCGGCATTATAGCCTGGCATCTGGAGGTTGAAGTTCTGTCCATGTGTGGCCAGCGAAGGGTCGTACGGTGGTTGTCGGTATTGGAATGCCTGCTGCTGAGGCTGTTGGCCATTGTAGTTGAAGTTGCTAGGTGCAAATGACGCTGGACTGTTGCTCATCGGCCGACCATACGGAGAACCGTTGAAGCCTTGCTGTACAGATTGGGCTGCGAGGTGGTTCGCATTCTGTGCCCAGCTTGGCGCAGATTGGGGAGCACGTGACTGATTCGCTTGGCTGAAGTCGCTGGCGTTTACGCCCCAGCTAGCATCGTGGTTGAAATTGGAATCGGAGCCACTCTGATACAGATTCAGGTTGTCATATGCATTGAAATTCTGATTATCCGTGAACAGATTGTTTTGGAAGCCATTCTGATCCATGATCGACTGAGATCTGTGCGATTCCTGCGGGCAGATGTCCACAGATGTCTCAAAACAGAAATTGTGGCCCGTGCGTGCGTCAGAGCCCGATCCGGAAGTGTGGATGCAGTCTCAAGTGTCGGGCAACGAACGAGGTGGCCTCCGCTGTCTCTGTCTCGTAGGCACTGCGCGCCCCAAGTGCAGGCGATGCGCAGTGCCGCTATCTGAGCGTGTCTCGCAGACTCTGCTGCTTGGAGGTGTCCGTCGTGCTGGCCGATGTCTTGGTTGACAGGTACAAATCTCAGCCGCGGTGAGCCAGGACTGCTGCCCGCCCCTGGTAGGTCAATCGCTCCCACTTCAGAAGCAGTAACTGAGTGGTGCTGCTGGTGAGGATGCACGACACGACGACTTAAGTGTCGGTGTCGGCCGCAAGAGATGTGCAGAATAGCAGTATACGCAGCCCGTCAAGCACGGCGCAGGCGTGGAATGCAGCAAAAACGCGGGTTGTGGTGGTCAGAGACTCTCTCTCACAGTGAGCGTCACGGTTTGTCGCAATTTGCCCGCGCGCGAGAGAATAGATGCAGACCGCCTTTGCCACAGCTGAGAATACCACGAAAAACGCTTTAAGCCCTTGTCAATCTCTCATCACGTACTCATCAACGGAAGAAAAGCGGTCTAAAGAGTGTGAGGGTGCAGCTGTCTGGTGTTGTTTGTGCTGAAGGTGGAGGTGGTTGTTGGAGGCGAAGAGAAAGAGAGCGGGCGCGGCGGCTTTGAAGGTCGCCAGTCGCGGGTGAGCATGGACCACTCACTCACTCGCTTTCTCGCTTGTTGCCGCTGCCCGTTCCGGCTCGTTCTCGTTCCGTGATACGAGCATGTTCCGGCTCGTTCTCGTAACTAGATCTCGATCTACCTAGCCTCCACGATAGAATAACTAGATATATAGAGACTTAAGGTCTTTATTAATCTCGGCCTTCGTGTATTCACTATATTGTCCGCTAAGCCTATACTGGAAGAGTGCTTGAAAACGCTCGTGTAGCTCCGCCTCGCCCAAGCCTACAGCGACGAGGCAGACAGCGACAAAGTTTCGAGAGCTTCAGAGTACTTAAGCCTGTTCTATGCGCTTCGCTGGACCAAGTGAGGCCTTCCAGCCTCTAACGATACCCTTGTAGTAGGTAGTCGTAATATCTAGTGGACTCAAGTACCTTGTTCAAAACACAGCGAACAAAGTAGCTCATGCCCCGGGGGAAGGGGGGCTTTGACTAGGTTGGCATCTAGGTATAGAAGGACGGAGCCGTTCTGATACTGATAAGCGAGTATAGAAGGACGGAGCCGTTCTGATACTAACGCTAGGTACGATCAAGCATAGAAGGACGGAGCCGTTCCGATGCGAGTCGATTTATGTAGAAAGGAAAGGTCGGGAAGAAGCTATAGATCGACAGTGCCAATCTATTCAGCTTGAGGGAAAGGGGAGGAGGGTAGATAATGAAGGGGGAAAGGTATGGAGCCATGTTATATGGCATTGCGTCCGCGATTGTCATACCAGCCGCCCACGGGAGCTGGGCCTGGGCCACCCACTGCCCCTAGGTGATTTTGCTTGGCCTGACCGAGAAAGGTAGAAAGCGCAAACAGGCGACAGGCAGGATCATTGGCATTTTGCCAGTTCGCCGTTGTAATAGGCGCTTGAGAGAACCATCCATTCATAAGAGGTGACCATTGCATGTCTTGTTGGAAGAATGGGTCCTGTTGAATATTCGCGGAAGCCTGGCCTTGGTAGATATAGACCGGCATTTCATAGTTGTACGGGGCGGAGGTATATTTCTCAACCCATGTATCCCAGAATTCCGCGGTCGCGGTGGCGCCATCAACACCTCGCCAGATGTTATGAACTCTGATCTGTGCATGCGGGAAATGCCTATTTCGAAGGTCCTCTAGCGCGACATTCAAGTCGGTGTCACCTTGTTCAATATACGGCTGAGAATGGTCATGGCCGATCGGATCGGTGCCTTTGCGATTCAGTCGTTCGGTCGTCAAAGCATCTGGCTGCGTCCATGGCGGTATGATGGCAAATGTGTTGGGTGGAAACGGAAACATAAACCGGTCTCCAATAATCAGGCTTTCGGCCTTCCTTGCACTCCGGCGTATGTTTGGGAAGATAGTACTGCTCTCTCTGCACCACACGAGGACAACTTGAACGAGCGGCGGCGGCGGCTGTCCTGCTTGGACTCCTTGGACGGGTTGGTTGACGGCGTTCATTATGGGCTGGTTGTGAAAGGCGAAGATATTGCATCGCTCAGGCACAAGTGGTCCAAGATGTTTCAAAACACCCAAGACCTTGCGACGATCGTTTCGTGAAACTCGTAATTGTGCGCTTAGGACGTTAGACCATAGCAGTCCACTGAGTCGACAGATCTTCGCAACCACTTCGGAAAATTGGCTAACTTCGTCGACCTCGTCCTTCTTCTTACCCTTCTTCACCAGAGCCGTCATCGCGACATCTAGCTCTTGAAGATTCTTCGTAGATAGCGCGTCGAGGAAGCTTTGCAAAGTCTCTTGATTCAACCTTTCCCAGTCGACCTTCTTCACAACCGGCATGGATCGCAATGTTGCAGGTATCTTTTCCGAAAGCTTACGATCATCACGTGGCAAAGCGTCCCAGTTCAGCGTGATGCGGGTGTACTTTCGCTCGACCACCTTAGCGAGAGTCTCATCTCTGATCCTTACAGGTGTACCAGTCAAACCCCAGTCATTCCAAGTTTTCGAAAGGGCATTGCGAGTCCATCTTTTCTTGATTGGAGCGGCAGCAGCACTAGGCGGATGAACAGGCGCAGGACCTTGCCCTGGCTCTGATCCCACACCCTGATTTTCGGCATCGTTGTTCTTCGCCTTTTTTTTAGCCTTAGCTATAGCTCTCTTTGCCCTCTTCTTCTGTGCCGGCGTCTTCTCCTGAGGCTCCTGCGTGTCGTCCTCGCCACTTGAACCTGCTGGCGCCTCTATGTTTGAAGGCTCTGGCTCTGGCTGTGGCTGTGGAAGCTTGCCATGCTCTGTGAACACCAAGTCCTCGCCCTCTTCCAGATACCAACAGCCCGAGCCATCTTTCTTGCATTGATTGCAGCAGGGTCGCTCGAGGTCGCAAGGGCGACAATGCGGACTCACTTTGAAGTGACCAACCAGTTCCTCCGTCCGAAATAATTTGAGACACACGCATCGCACCTTGCCATTCTTAGCGAAAGGTAAAGCAAGTTTGATATCCGGAAATATTTCGATGACTTCTTGCCCGGCATGATCCTCGGCCATGTGCGATTCCAGGTCGTTGTTGATGGTGTATGGTGATAAACCACAGTCTATGACCGGGCACGAGACTTTGTCCCTTCGCTGCACCGAGTGCAGCTCGCTCTGATGCTGACATTCCATACACCCTAGGAATCGCGATGTAGCCCAAGAAAAGAGAGCATTCGCATCATGTGGAGAATATCGCAGGAAATCACTGAGCGAAATTTGTGCCGGGTAAGATAGTGCCTGGATCTCGTTGAACTGCTGAGCATCAGTCACTGTACCCAAAAGGCCATCATCGTGTAAGACAGGCATCTGATCTGACCTTCGCTTTTAGGACTACGGGTAGATCATTCACGCTGAGCCCAGGTACCGTGAATGATGGATTTTCCTCGTGTGCCGCGTTCTCAACGGAGGCAGCCGCACTGCCCAAAGCGGCGCCAAGTTCATCCTTGTATACAGTTTGGCTGTATAGATGTTGTATGCATTGCTGACACCTGCTCTGGATGGCTGAGGATGCGGACGGGATGATTGCCGTATATTGGTGGCCGCAGCCCGCACAGATCGAATAAAATGAAGCAGCCATAGCGACGTTGCTGCGTGAAAGAAGTAGCAGTGGTGTTGATGTTGGTGCTGGTGGCTCACAATTTCACCGTTCCCAAAACAATTCTGCTGTTTGCCAAGCCCACCGTGATTCTCGCCATCACTTCAGCTTTTCTGTTTTGCTTGCTGGCTGCTGCTGCTGTCCGAAAACTACATAGCACGCCAACTCCGATCCGTAACACTATGACTACCACGGAGCAGTCATACTTGGCGGCGGAACTGTTCGAATACGCAAAGCTCCGACGACATCATCATCGTTATCGCAGACCGCTAAGAGGCAGACAGAAAGGCAGTCGGTCACCCAAACCCAAAGCCAAGCCCAAACATCCGCATATACATCTGCATCTGCATCCGCATCCGCATCCTCACCAGAGCTTCAGCGATGGCTGCCGTTTTCGCAAGCTCTACCGTCATCTCAAAGTCGACTTGCGATCTGTATCGAAGAGCAAGGAGGTTGTGGTGGTGTCAATCGCCTATATCTTCGTGGTTTTGAGGTCTCGTGGTGTCAATGGTTGTGCAGTGTTATGTTGCCATGGTCGTACACTTCCACATTGGTCTTCTTCTACTTTCGTCTCTATATGATCGTGGTAAAGGGCAAACGCTAGAGAAGCGTGCAGTGATTCAGCGTCAGACAAGCTCATCTGCGCTTCATGACGACGACGACCTGTGCTTCGTCATGATGATGAAGGAGTTCAAGCATCAGCGTCAGCGAGCGAGAGAGCAAGCAAGCAAGCAAGCATATATCGCGTCAAATCCCGGCAGGTGTAGCAAGTCCACTGGCCTGTTCTCCTATCTCCACCATGGCCATTTTCTTCCCTCTCTTTCTCTCTTACCCTAGAGCACTATCTCTCAGGACCAGCGCCGATCCCCATCTTCTCCCTTGCCCGTTGCTTCGACTTGGCATGTTTGCGGGTTCCTGGCACTGGTGACCGCCGCAACTCGCGCGGACAGATGGATGGATGGATGGACTTGGCTCTGGCAAACCGAACCGATGACGCATCAACCCTCATCGGACCTCTGTAGCTTGTTAGCAACACATGCTTGCTCAACAAGTGATACTGAAACAATGGTCTCCAGCTCGTTCGCTTGCTTGCACGATGGATCCAACGACGACGACGTAGGGTGAGGTGAGGTGAGAGCAAGAGCCAAGGAGCTGAACCAGGAAAGGAGTCCGCTCCGCTCCGAAAAAATCAAATCAAATCAAACTTTTGGAGGGGGTATAGTTCTATCACTACACCCGCGCCTACAGTCTTCCCACGTCCGATCCGAAGCTATACAGACTCTATCCCTGGAGGCGGTTATCGGACTTCAGATTAGTTCCTTCAGTTGTTGCCTATATTTCTGCGCAGCAGATTGGTCAAACCAGCATCGCTGTCAAGTCCTTGAGCCACGGGAAACGAGGGTACAGGTGTCCGCAATACGCCTTTCTTTCCTGCAGAAATGAAGAGAGCTGGATCAGGCCGTGGCCACACGAGACAACGTACAATGGCAATGATATATGGGATGTAGTGCGCTGGAGTGCATCGCTATCTTGCTTTGACACTTGTCTCTCTCACGGCTAGAAACTTGGCAACATTGGGCTTCGGAGCGCGCTGAATGTCCGAACATTCGAACATTCTTGCTTGCTATCTACTGAGGCCACTCAACCTGAACATGAACGCATTAGCAGCGCAAATCTACCTTGATCAAAGCTGTTCGACCCGGTGTTCCTGGTCTTGGAGTAATCACATGCCAAGTGCAGCCGAAAGGCTCTTGCAAATCGATGTGTGCAGGAGGGCGAGGGCGATGATTAAACAGACTGCGGCTTGCTTGCGATGTCCATGAGCCAAGCCACCTTCCTAGGTCTGCCTGCCTGCCTCCCGAACCCAGGTTGCACATCACGATGGATCCGCAAGCTACTGCACGCCTTCATTCATTCATCGATCCACTCTTTACGACCAGGAAAGCAAAAGACACAAGGGCGACTCACGCTGTGCACGATCACATCACATCCATCGTAGCCTGATGTTCGCCGATGTCAGTGCGCCACCGCCGCCGACATTGCGATGCCGCTGCCGCTCCTGCGCGTGAACAAGCAGGTTCTTAACGAAGCTCTCCCAGTGCTTTGTGCACAGTCCGAATTGCGTGTTCGTACATCTCGCAGCGAGGCGTTCTTGGCACTCTTCTGAAGTATGCCAAGCCAGTTGCTTATCAGCGATATCACTTACGATGATATGGACACCACCACCACCACTACCGACTTTGCGATGCCGCTTCTCCGCGTGAACAAGCAGATCTTCCAGGAAGCTTTTCCAATTCTTTGTGTTCGGTCCAAATTCCGTGCTCGCGCAGCGAGCGAGCGAGCGAGGGCATACCTGTAGCAAAGAAGATTGTAGCAGTGCAGTGCTTGGTACTCTACCGAAATCTGCCAAGCCTCAGTCCCAGCAGTTGGTTACAAGCATACGAAGACTGGATTGGAAGTTACTCGCTACTAGCAGCCAGTCACCAAACCTCTGCGACATTCGCCTCCATCTCGACAGCGCAAATGAAGGCTTTCAATAAGCTCGCGCAGAGGAAGAGGGAAGTGAACTGGGCTCTGCTCTGCGGAATTGGATTGCGCAGTTGCAAGGATAGGATAGGGTGCTCGGGCAAGGCCAGGCAGAGTGCGGCTTTGGTACAGCTCACGCAGAGGGAGGGAGGGAGGGAGGGTTAGGGAAGTACAAACAGAGTTCCTCAAGCACAGGACATACGGATGGAACAGACAGCGTCATATACGCTACCCAGCCTGGAGCTGTGATCTGTGCACCACAGATGCCGACCACTGTCATCTGCCATCATAAGAAGAAGCTCAAGGCGATCAATCTGGTCAAGCCAAAGGAAGGCGAGATGAAGACCGTGCAGATGAAACCCGGAGAGATGAAAACCGTAGGCTTCTGCAAGTTATTCCACGCGAAAGAGGCGATGACAGAGATGGTCGACAGCCACTTTGAAGAGAATTATGAAACCCGAGCCACCAAGCCCGAGGGCTACCAGTACCAGGATCTCTGTGTTTAGCTAGGCCTTGCTAAAGGCGAGACGCAGGAAGAATGCGAAGAGGTAAGTCATCTCAAGAATCTCCTCTCTAATGCGGCAAGCTGACAAGGCTATATACCAGTCCTTGTAGGAGGCCGGCTCCCGCGGAGTCTACATCAACATCTACGACTTCGTCAAAGCTCGCAAAGTAGTAGTGGAATGGACTGCGGCATCAGGCATTAGCTCGGCTCGCGCAGTAGGACGGGAAAGGGAAAGGGAAAGGATGAAAGGTTGGTGGTGGTGGTAGATTGCATTGCATTGCATTGCCATTGCCATTGCCATTGCGGTCGAGTGTTGGGCTGATCGGACCTTCTGTGTCTTTGCTGCTTGCTTGCCTGCTAGGTCTCGCCTGCTGCTGCTGCTGCTGCTGCTGCTGCTACCGCCTGCCTCCGCTGCCTCCTGCTTTTTGCTTGCTTGCTTGCTTGCTGCTGTGAACATCGTCGACGCAGTCCAGTCCAGTCCAGTCCAGTCCAGTCCAGTGCAGTCCCGCTGACGACCGCATCGGACGCTGTATCGCAAATGGAGCAACGCGATTGTTGAGAGGAGAGATCCTGGTCGATGTTGTTGTTGCTTCTCATCCTGTGCTGTACGGTACCTACAACAACCCAACTTCGCTCCGCCCGCTGCTGCACAAGGTCACGACAGCTGTGTTTCGTGCAGTTGATGTGCGAGCGCCTCGACGACAACGACAATTTCCATCACAGCTCATCGGCACTGGGATCTGCCTTCATCCACGAAGCGGTCGGGCGCCTTGACTTGACTGGATCATCCGACCCATGTCAGGAAGGAAGGACGGTGGTCTGCGGGATTTTGCTGAAATGAGTCAGTACAGCAAATAAGAAGAAAAGGGAGAAGCGATGGCAAGGCGGAAGCGAGCAAGGGAGATGTAAGAGGAGGTAGAGAGCCCGGGCTGTCAAGGCTCGCTCACCGGGACGCTTGGATGAAAAGTGAGGAACTGGAACTGGCTCCAACGTGCGAAGATAGCAATGGAGAGACCGGGCTGTTGCTGCTGCTGCTGCAACTCGCAACTCGCTCGCCGGCGGGGTGAATAGCATTTGATGTCAGCGATGACCTGTGCAGTCTGCACACACGCACCGGGCTGCTAAAGCTCGCTCGCCGGTAGATCAGTGAGGGAAGCTGGGACTCGACTGTGAGTCAAGTCAGGAGTCTGGAAGAGA
>JAASFE010006199.1:565731-581670 GCA_013365205.1 Pseudocercospora cruenta
TGCCAGACGTGTCCAGTGAGCGAGCGAGTGTCCATGTACATCTGCTCCGGCTTTGGTCGACCTTGGCTCTTGCGGCTGCCTTATCCAGCATCTGAGGCTTTCCACGAAACCGATTCTGCTTGCTGGCTGGCTGGCTGACCAGAACTGGTACTGGGGCCGTGGTACTGTATGTCACTCCTGCTTTGCTCTTTCGGCGCCTCCGCATGTATCTTGGCCGGAATGCATGGTGTTGGTGGTGGTGGAACTTGGTGAATTGAGTCGGTAGCATCTTCAGCGGCGGTGGGTAGTGGGTAGGTGAGTGGGTGGGTGGACGTCCATGCGGCATGCCGATCCTGCTGTTGGTCTGTCAGAAGGGCTGAGGCTGAGGACATACTTACCAGCCCTGATCAGGTCAGAGGTCAGAGCCACTCCACCGTCGTCGTCGTCGTGGATGCGTCGTCTGAGAGAGGGAGGGAGGGAGGGTTGGACGTCTGCGGGAGACAGCCTTGATCGTGGTCGTCGTCGTCGTGGGCGTGAAACAAAAGAAGAAAACCACCAGCTCCAGCAGTACCAGCAGCTCGCGGTCAGCCGCATGAAGAGACTCTTCGACGCAGCTTGCCCGACAAACCAACTGGACTATAACATCGCCCGTGAGGCCAAGCGGTAGAGACTCTACACGCAGCCTTGGGGTCCTGTCGCCGGAGATAGCCATGAGAGCATGATTGCTTCTTCGAAAGGAAACGAGAAACATGGCTGCTGGTGGTGGAAGCGTGAAAGCTGGGAGGAAGAAGAGGAGGAGGAGGAGATTTGAGATTTGTTCTGTGGGCGGCGGGGTTGAGGAAGGAAGGAAGGCACAACACACACGCAGGCACCCACACCAGAACATTCACGATACAGCACAGCGCAACACGAATGAATACGTCTACATTTTTGCTGTGCATCTTCTCACAGACACAGCATGGACCAACTACCTAGGATTCGGACACAAGGTGCATACAGGATGCACGCGTATGCATGCATGCATGCTATACATCACGCCACTGACTGAGTGACTGAGTGACTGACTGAGTGACTGACTCCTCCTCCTCTCTCAGCCTGCATCAGTCAATGAATGAATGGAGTGGAGTTGCGGTTGCTTCTTTCCTTGAACTTTATCTTATTTCCTAATTTGGCTTGGCCCGCCTTGGCTTGGCTTCACATGGAAGAGGAAGGAAGCCTCCTCCCTCCCAGAGACAGCTCAAAGCAAGCTTGCTTGCTAGCTATCACAACTCTATGGACCATCCAGCCAGCCAGCCAGCATAATGAGCAGGCGACTGGCTTTACGTAATCTCTTCTTCCCCAGCACGGTTTTGGTTGCTTTTCCAGTCGGAAATGTTTCGGAGCCAACGAAGATTAATGATAGTCGTTATATCAGCCCAAACTTTGAACTACAGTCGAATACTTCAGACATTAGCTTGGAGCTCCGAAAACACGAGACTCTTTTCTTAATTCCTCCTATCTACTTGCATTCTCAGGAGTCGGAAGGTAGCAGGCTCCAACTACTTGGCACAGCTTTAAAGGCGTACGCTTACGCCTGATGACTTGCTTGAGTCTTTTGAAGGCTCAGAGTCGATGTATCAAAGCCGTGAATTGTGTGAGTTGTGTGGTGCTATTTTGACCTGAATGTGACGAGGCCATTACTTGCAATCGGAAGGACGGCACGAAGGACAAGTCCTGTCAAACCACTACGATTCTACCAGAACCTCTCGACACACATGGTCCTCAACTCCTCGATCTACGATAGAAAGCGACGAGGTTTGCCACAGCATCAATGCAGACCATGCCACGGACCGCACAGAATAACCATACTTGGCCTGCCAGAGAGAGCATTAGTGGGTAATACATCCTCATGACCTTGATGAACCAGGCACTCTTTTTCAGGACAACATTTGTGCCTGTGATTGCAATTCTCTACCTGCGTACCATGCCTTCATTAGCGACGCGGCCATTTTCCGCGTCGATCTCGGCCATCGAAAGTGCTCTTCTTTGACATAAGCGAGGTTTTCGATATCAATGGGCCTCGCGGAGCAGTAAGATGAGCGCCTCTTCGAAGTCCGAGCACTGAAGATGTCCTTGTACTCACAGACCCGATATATGGCGGCAAGCTGCGTGCAGGATACAATCATTGCAATTATATCCACGGGCTCCAGTGCCTTCTTGATCTAGAAGGAAACTGATGCCCGAGAGGGGCTTTGACCAGGTTGGCATCTGGGTATAGAAGGACGGAGCCGTTCCGATACTGAGGAAGAGCAGGATGATGTATAGAAGGACGGAGCCGTTCCGATACATGAACCGAGGATGAGTGAGTGTGTGTGAGTGAGTGAGGGAGATTGGTGCTGTAGGGGTGGTGACAGATTGAAGTTGGAGAAAATCCAAGATCATGAATCAATATCAATCGTCAATGTCGATTTCCGGCAGGATTGAGGAAGGATGGGGAGATGATAGTGGTTGCGATGAGCGCGTTTGTGTTGCTTGTGGTTTCGTTCGTGCCTGTTCACAGAACAAGGTGGTCAGTCCGGCACACCGAGAAAAAGGTCGTCGTCAGCATGATTACGCACCTTTGCACTTGGAATCGGCGTAGGAGGAGGTGCAGGCGGTTTAGCTCCACCCGCTATCTGCGCAAATGAAAGCTTGCCAGCTCGCATATCGGCGACCCAACGGTCGTGCTCAGCTACCTTCTCCTCGTCCTTCTGTTCCTTCTGCTGCGTAGTGCTTCCATGGCTTTGCGGAAGGACAGGTGCTGGTGCGACCACAGTAGCTGCAGGCCTTGAACTAGGCTGCAGTGGTAACGCAACGGCTAGCTTTGGATCTGGTCGCATTTGCTGTTGTGGCTTTGAAGGTGGATCCAATGGCCGCCGCATTGTGGATTGCGAGGAGGGCGGCAGCCTGACCACAGGTCGTTCTCCGTAGACGAATGAGAAATGAAACATGTCTCGAGATCTACACGAAGCACATACTTTGTCAGCGGATCTGGATCGAATTCGCATCACATGGACATGCATCACGTACGTAGTCTTTGGCGCCTCGGGAATGCAGCTTTTGACAACCTCGTGCAGTCGCTCAATCTCCACAGCCGGCGCTAGATGACCAGGACGTATCGGCGGCAGCTTCGTTCTCATGTCCGCTAAGACGTCCTCAACCTCCTTTTGCTCGAGTTGCTGTTTTAATCTGTGTATGCTCCGTGGTGACTGAATACGTATGTAAGCTCATACACTTTGCGACTAGAGGCTATCGTTTGATGCTTTACCATTACCGCCCTACGTGCATCCGCTCTATCGAAAAGTTCCTCCGACATCTGCAAATATAAGGTCGCGGCCGGCATGCGGATGCTTTTGAATAGGCCTCGAATCTTCGTCGCCATGTCGGCGCAGTACTCGGCATTTCTACAGTCGTCCAGAGCGCTGTTGGTCTGCTCGTCGTGGTTGTATGGCAGCCTGGCCATCAATGATTCTCGATCGAATGCTATGTTCGCGAGTTCTGCCATCATCTTTTCTTCTTCTTTGTTCTTTTTGCTTTTGGTAGTCGCTGCTTTGTGTAGGTGAGTTTCGATGCGGATCAGTCGCACTTCGAAGTAGAAAAGGCTCGTTTCTGTTTTGCCTTTCCGTAGCCGTTTCTCTGTGTAACCTCAACTCAACTCAGCTCAGACCACCGCCTCGCGCTAGCTTCAGCAATTTTGGTTCAGCACGGCGCAGAAACAACAAGACCAACAAGAAATCCCAACGAGAGCGCCATAATGGCAGACGACGCAACGATGGAAGGCGTACAGACGGAGATCACCCTCCAAATGGTGATTGACGCCCACAACCGCAAAGAGATAGTCTGCATGTCTTGCGGAAACAAGAGAAGATGGGGTGTAAGTGCGACAGGACTCACAATCGTGGGCCCGAGAACGTGCTAACCACGATGATTTTGTGATTATAGTGTACTGTATATCGACGCCAGGACCCACGAGTTTACCAAGCAGGTGGTGATGGCATGGTGTGGCCCTGCGATGTAAGCATATCAGATTATCACAACCTGGAGGGGGTGTCACTTACTAGGCTAACATAATGCATTAGACGTGCCATAAGTACGGCGACCAGTGCACTTGTGGCGGAGCCGGATATACCTTCCTCGAGTACCTTGTGCAGCAATTGTCCAACCCCAATATGTCCAGCAAGGTGGTGTCCCAAGCGAAGGAGGGAAATGTGAGGCAAGTTGGCAGGCCTCAATACCACGACGACTGGACGCCTTGTGTCGACTTGCCGGAGCAGTTTCCGCGCTTCGCCCAGGACGTCATCTATGGCTACGAGCAGATGAAGGCGATAGTGCCGTACATGGCCGAGAAAGGTGGAGGACTCAAGCGCAAGCGAGAAGAGGCGAGAGCATCGCGACCGCAATCGAGGCCGCAAGACCGGACCATCTTGAGCACCAGGGCGCCGAGGAACTCGCAGGCCGCAGCCCTTCCACTCGGCCACCAACGCGAGTATCTCGATGAGAGTGGCAGAGTCACCCACATTGATAGGAACGTCGGCGTGCCGCGAGGCCATAGAAATGCGTCTGGAAGCGGTTACCGGTCGCCGTTTGGAAGACCGCCTTATGTACCAGCGGCCCCAACCACTACGCGTCCTCATGAGCCATCCTTGTCAAACACGACTACGGCTACTCAGGGTGGCACTAATCCCTATGGCTTGCACGACTCCCAGATCCCGCCAGTTGGCACGAATGGTCAAGCACAGGGCCAGCAGACGTATGCTGGTCAATTTACTCAAAGCCGACATGCCCTGCCAAGTCGTCCAGGTAAGCCTTTGTCCATTGTCCAGTGCATCTGCTCAATACCAGATGGTGCTCGCATTTATGAGGCATACTGACCAACAACAGTCACAGGTTACTCCGGTCCAAGTGATCCACTGGCACAGGACCCAAGCGTGAGCCAGCAGACGCTGTACGAGCAGCAGGAAGGAAACCGTGCCCAGGTTCGGGCTACAGCGTTCAAGGCTGGACTTTTCCAAGCCAGCCCATCTGAGCCGCAGTCGATGGCGCCACCACCACCACCACCAAGACCACAGCCGCAGCCGCAGCCGCAACCGCAACCGCAGCCAAATGCCATGTTCACTGTCGTAGGGAAGCATGCAGCATTCGCAGAGGAGATGCGTGAAGCGGTGCAAGACTGGAGAGAGGACGCTATGCACACTTTCACATTCACGCCCTCCGGACTTCCACAGGTCTCGTTCGCCAACAGGGCCGATGCTGACAACATGCTCGACTGGCTCGGCTACGGCAAAGCGACAATTCTAGACAATGGTGGTCAGACTCCCTCTCAGTCTGCACCCCCATCTGCCACTACCGCTGCTGCTGTCGCACCTGCATATACGCCTGCAACTCCTGCGATCGCGGACACGCCGAGCAGTTCGGACCTGAAGTGCGACCTGCCCATGGTTGAAGAAGAGGACGACATCCCTGAAGCCTCTGCCAACAAGAGGAGGCGACAACGTCGTGGCTCTGACAGTGAGGACGACTGAGCAGTGCAGTCCACCTGGCACGACTGATCGTGTCACACACCGCACTAATTTTTCCCTTCGCCCTATCCCACCATACCGCAGACCTATGATTCTCCTCTTCATCCCTTTCACCCTCTTCCTTTCCCCTCAACCCCAGGAATGCTAGTATTGGTGGTGTATCAGAACGGCTCCGTCCTTCTATACCTGCTCTTACAATCTGAGTTCATCAGAACGGCTCCGTCCTTCTATGTCCAGAGATAGCATTGCATCAGAACGGCTCCGTCCTTCTATGCTCAGAAGCCTACCTGACCAAAGCCCCTTAAGTGGGCATCAGTGCGTGCGTACTCGACGTGCGCCTGGAGCTCATGTATCGCGATTCTTTTCTTTGTGGTCTTGAAGGACAGAGAGGCCGAAATCGAGTGTACGATTGTGGTGTGGTGACTTCTACCGATGACTTTGCAAAGTCGTATGGGACCTTGACAGATGCACTTGTAGGGATCGCTCGTCTATGAAGCTTTTTACGCAGCAAAAATGAGACATAACAGAGCACAAACTGCAGTGGACGTGTGGACTTGCTGTGCAGAGGCGTGAACAAGGTTAACAAGGTTTAGAGCAAGCAGCGTCGGAATACACCGTCTCCAATTATAGAAATGGAACAAAGCCACCTCCCTTCGTCTTCTCCACGTTCCCTTCCTCTTCCTCCTCTGCCTTAACCAACAAGATAATCGTGGCCAACTCTTGCACTCCAACCTATTGACTGCTCCCAGATGATGATCGGGATCATGGAGATTTCTCTGTGCCGTGCCGTAGTCGCAATAAAATATCAAGGGATCATGGATGAGGAAAGCCACAGCCTGGCCCTACCCTATCCTGCTCTTCTTTCTCTTTCATACAACTTCAATCTTGACATTACCTCATCTGAACGACGATGAACCTGCGAAAAGCGAACACACTCCCCAAAAGGCATGTTCTGAAAGTCATCGGCCATTGCAATACTGGGCCTCGCGCTGTCATTGAAAGGACCCTCCCTCACTCCTCCCTCTCCGCTTCATGGCGCGAACTTTAAGCGCTTGAAGAGAAGTTGCGCACGATGCTGGCAAGACTTGGTGAGGTCATGCCCGCCGTCGTGCGTAGCTATCAGTATAAAGCCAGCCAGCCAAGGCAGCAGTCGGACTTGGAGTGAGATTGGGCTGGGCTACATTGGATCAATGGTGTTAAGGCTGTGTGCAACAATGCTCTTGATGAATCAAAAATGCAGATGAACGGAGATTCAGAGAACAGAATAGAACAGAACTGGTCAAATTAGGAGTGCAGGAAGCATGACGGCACTCGGTACTGCTACGCAGAGATTCAACATGCAGGGAAAGAAGATCCGTAAGCGTTTTACCCATCATCCCAACTTCAGTTGTGGTATTCCAATCTGTTGCAGCATAGGCATGAACGAACCGTGCAGGTCGAGTTGGCTTGGCAACGTCCGGCTTTGCTTTTCGTCTGCTTCTGCTTCTGCTTCTGCTCGCAAGTCGTGAAAGCCAACACGTCAGAGTCATCTCACCTCATCTCTCTGGCTGGCGCACACACAAACAAACACAAATAGAGAGACGCACCTATTCTCTCCTCCTGCGCGCGTGATGGCGGAAACGAACTCGAGCAGATTTCTGCCCAACCGGCCCTGTGCTCATCATGACATTCTTGCCGGCTGCTCGGCATGCGCATACCACCAGGCGCACGACAAGTACAAAGAGGTATGCAAACTTGAAGGCCACCTTGCGAGCAGGTATCTAATGAGAAAAGGCCAAAAGCACAGCAACAAGATACTATGAGCAGTATCAGGCGCTCGAGAAAGCCAAACAGGCTGATACTGGCGAAGCTCCGCAGGGAGAAGTTGGCAAGAAGATCAGGGCCGAGCGTCGCGCACGTGAGGAAGATCTAGAAGAGTCGAGACAGTTGAGTGAGCAGTGGACGAAGCACGGTGCGGCACTTCTGGATAGAGTACAGAGCAGTAAGAAGCAGTACGAGCGAAGGCGAGAAGGTCTGAACCCTCTATATCACTCATTACACAAAGAAAGACTAACGTGAAGTAGAAAGCAAAAGCAACCCTAACATATGGGACAAAGAAGATGCGGACTGGCGAGATCAGCAACAGGAGACGAAGGACGCCGTCCGATCACAGAGGCAGCGGGAATTCGAGCCAGCACCGCAAACGCCGTCTTCGAGTGTCGGACCGGCAGAAATCGACCGGACCAGGGTTAAAGCCTCTTTGGACTGGATCAAGAATACTCCAAAAGGTCTCAGACTAGCCCTTGTAGCTGCAAAGAAGGCCAAGAGTGACTGGACCCCAATTCTTTCAGCTGGACAAGAGAGGACTTCGGCAGTAATGGCGTACGGGTCGACCTGGGACTCCTGGATGCTAGATCTGCCTGGAAATGCGAAGGGCAAGGATCTTCTTAGAGAAGCGGTCGATGGAACGATTTCCGAGGCCGACGTTCGTCGTCAAAGTAATCCAGATTATGACCGGAATGCTGCGACACTAGACCAGCAAGCGGACTACCTCCAGAGATACAGGAACTACATCGACCTGCTCATTGAACATTATTTCGCCAACGCCAAGCCCTGGTGGAACAATGCCCCAGATCTAGGCGCTCTGAGTCTTGAAGACGGTCCAAAGTTCGGGATCGATACTGCTGCCCAATTCGTCAAGTGGCTGCAAGACCTAGAGACGTTCCATGGCGGCGAGGATTCATGCAAGAAAGTCTTTAGAAAATGGTCCAACGAGATTGTGGATTTGCAAGAAGAGGTGCAAGAAGAGGTGCGAAAGCACGAAGAGGATGAGGGAGACTCGTTATACTACGATCCTCCTGGGGACGCTACCCATCCAACAGCGTCGATGGCGGGTGGAGCAGATGCGCCACCTGAGATGGAAGAAGATGACGAGGACTTCGACTAGGCTTCGACTACACCTTGTCCCTCCCCTCTCTACACAACTTGCCCTTCCCAATCGACCCTTACCCGCATCCCCCACAATTCCCCATTGTACGCGCATCAGAACGGCTCTGTCCTTCTATGGCGTCTACTTCCCATTGATCCTCCTCCTGTAGTACATCAGAACGGCTCCGTCCTTCCATGTCTCAGGCAGGCTTAGTGAGCGATCAGAACGGCTCCGACCTTCTATCGTCACCCAGAAGCAGACTGGTCAAAGCCCCTGAAAAGGGCATCAGCAATCATGTGCGCAACATGATTCTGGAGCCCACATCCACGATTTGCGAGCTTTCAGCATCACCAGCATTGCTGAACGTCAATCGCTATATGTGACTTGGGCAAGTGCATCAGAGTGCGTGTCTCGTTCAAGACTATGATAAGCTCCAGGGCCTGGTCATTGCGACTTCGACATTGACCAAGGACTGATGCCCATCTGCGAGCCACGTATGGCAACGCGATAGGGGAAGGACGGAGCCGTTCCGATCTGTGCTCCTGCATAGAAGGACGGAGCCGTTCTGATGTAGCGAGCGTAGACCTTTGGCATAGAAGGACGGAGCCGTTCTGATGCCTCATTGATGTTTTACTTACATAGAAGGACGGAGCCGTTCTGATGAGAGTAATAGGATAGTGTGAAGGGGAGGAAGGAGGATGGCAAAGGAGAAGATTAAGCAAAAGGTTTGTGCAAGTCAGTAAAATGCTTACCCTCAAGCTTGGTGGTTTTGAAGCCGGTCATGCGTCTTAACACGAACTTCAGCTTGTCGCGAACGATGCCGTCGGGCTTGGGCTTGAACGAATGCAGGCTGAAGTAGTCGGTGGAAATGCCCGCGTAGAGCAGCCACTCTGGTCGAACTCGACTAGCATGTACCAGCGAGTGGCCCCCTTCAAATGGTGGCTGGACACACTCATGGTAGATGACCCAGTCGAGGTCTTCGCCGCATGGTGCAGCCATACCCAAGGCAGCATCGCCTAACCCGACGGTACCAAGATCCTCATGCTTGAGCTGGAGGTAGGCGCCTTTTTGTTCGGTCTGCACGGCGGCATGGGTGAAGTATCCTTTGCAGAGGGCGCACAGAATTTTGGCCTCGTAGCGAGGGTCGTCGATCATCTGGTTCCCTTGCTGGATCTTGTATGGCATGCTGGCAACGCTAAAGTTCGATTTCCTGTAGCGGTAGACCAGCTGCTTCCGGGTAGCATCGACCTTCTGCAGCATACTGAAGCTCATATACTGCTTGTCACACCAATCCTTGGCCGAAGACCTAGAGATCCTAAGTTGTCTCCGGTAATGGTGATAAATGAACAGGTAGGTCAAATGGCTTCCAGTCCAATGTGCCCACTGTTTCTTCTTCTCGTCAATTTGCAATTTGCTGCGGCCTTTGGTGGGTGGTAGCCATAGATCTGCCTCATCCATGACCGTGATCATGCTTGCGATAGTAATCAGGTCGCCATTGTACTCGGCATCCTTTCTATCTGCAATGGCTTTGGCAAAGACCGGAGCGATCGCTACACTCGCGATCGCTGCAGCTGTCTTAGTGAACTGAAACTTGGTCTCGTGCAGCATACCTAAGTGCCACATATGCTCCAAAGCTCGACAGATCTGATCGTTGGATGGAGGAGATGGCCATTTGAAGTCGACAGGCGAGTGTTCGTATTGAATGACTGTCGCCATTGCATCCAGAAGGTTGTCAGACAGGATGCTTGGCAATATTTGCGACTCGCGAGACATAAAGTTCTCATACGTGTACAGTCGATAGCATATTCCAGGCTCGGTCCGACCTCCACGACCTCCACGTTGGTCAGCATTAGCCTTTGATATAGGAATGAACGCCAAAGTATCACGCTCATCCCGAGGGCAATTGACTCGAGCAAGTCGAAGTCCGCTGTCCACGATATACTTGAGACCCGGAATGGTGAGTGAGGTCTCAGCAACTGGAGTGCTAATGTAACACTTCCGAGCATATAAAGTCCGCGGCTTCGCGACGGGTCCTGGGCCAAGCATGGCGAGCTTTTCTGTCTTGATGAACGTCTTTGACAGTGGTATGAGCTCCATCTCGGCAAGGCCATCGTACAACTCCAAAATCTCCGGGATTCGCTTCATGAGAGTGTTGATCCATTTCGACGACGGCACGAAGACAAGGATGTCGCCAGCAGGTTGCCACATGTGGATTGTGTTGACCACGGTGCTGGCGGCAATCTCCATTAACTCGTCGTGTTCACCGGAAGGATTTTTGCTCAAATAAAGCATCTGGCACGGCCACGCTCGACCTTCGACTTGCAGGATGTTGTCGGCGCCAAGATTCGCATTGCCGTTGAAATAATTGGCAAAAGTAGCGATGTTGAGCGTAGCGGACATGACCACTAGCTTCAATTTGTCGTTCACCAGCAAAGCTTCTTTGATAAGACCCATCAGTATATCAGTATTCGCGGATCTCTCGTGTGCCTCGTCCAAAACAATGCATCGATATCGGTCAAAGCGTGGGTCCCCCTTCGATTGAGCGAGAACGAGACCTACGTTCCATGTAAGCCATAACCTCAAGAGTGCGTCTTGCAGAGTCCTGATACTGACCATCGGTTGCAAAATTCAAGAGAGTCTTGCCCTCGCTCATCTTTACCTGTTGGCGGACATGATAGCCTACTTGTTGTCCAAGCTCCACGTCCAGCTCCGCTGCGCTGCGTTCAGCTACCTGTGAAAGAATAGAGTTTAGTACAACGTGTAGTATCATGCGACAAAGTTAAGTACATACCATCGTTGCAGCTGCACGGCGAGGTTGCGTGCAGACGACTCTCTTTCCCTCTGTGACACATTGTTAGTAGGTCTCTTCAACTGACTGAATCATCCGCAAATGTTCGGATTCTCACCTCTTGTAAGTAAGGCCGGATTCTCATCCAACGCAATGTATAGCGGGACCTGGGTTGTCTTGCCCGAACCAGTGCCCCCAACCAACAAAATTATGTTGTGCTTGTGATATGTGGCGAGGAACTCATCGCGAATACTCCGTATAGGCAGCTTGCTGCGGAGGTTTCGAATCCTCTTGTGATCTTCGCTCTCAGGCTTCCGGGTACAAATGTTGAGAGCGCGGCTCTCGAGTTGCTCTTGTTTTGCGCCATCGCTTGTATGGCGCGGATAATCAAGGTCGCGGTCTTGTGGCCGCCCGCTGGCCATTGTGACGAGTGTTATAGCAGTATTGGGAATATGGCGCTTGTGAGTTTTGCGCTGGTTGGGCAGTCGATTGAGATGGTGGGTCTGTGGGTGATGTACTGTAACACAATGCCTGAAATTCTAATGTTTCCCCGCGGAAGTCCAAAAGTCTCATTATCTCGCGGATAAGTTGCACTTACCCCGGGCAGCTGATGCAGCAGCTGAGCGCTTTCGGAGTAGGGCACGGACCCTAATTCAGCCGACCTAACCCTACACCCCGATATCTACTACTTTTTAAACGCCGCGTAGCGGCGCGATTTTTTAACTATAATTAGTTATATTATAGTATTTTATAGTATAGAATAAGCGCTATTTAATAATCTAAAAATTATTAAATTTAGTATAGTATATATAATATTCCGCGTAGTAGTAAAATATAATAGCTTAGCGCTATACTTTGCCTAGATTTAGGCTTCCTAGATATATAGAGTTAACTATAATATTATAAAAAATAGTTATATAGGGTCGCTATAAAAGTATATAATAGATAAAGTATTAATCTATCGATCTACTAAAGTAATCTATATTACGATAATATTTATATATATAAGAATTATCGTAATATATATACCTTAAAGCTAACTAAGCTTAGCTAGATACTAGCTTTACCTCTATATATATAATAATATACCTATTTACTTAATATATATATAAATTAATAGATTAATAGATTATATATATATAAAGACCTATATAAAGTATAATAACTATTAGACTATTATATAGTATATATTAATTATAATAGCGTTAAGAATCTACCTTTACTAAAGCCTACTTCTACCTACTCTTATTATATATATCTATCTACTACTTAGAGAGCTATATAGGTACCTACTACTACTACGGTATACTACTAGAGCTTCTCGCTAATAAATCTCTTAGTAATAAGCTCTAGTAGTATATCGCTAGGTAGTCTAAGTAGCCTACTTCCTCTACTTAGTCTTAATCTTTTTACTTAGTAGGTTTAATAAGATATTATTACCCTTTAAGATAAGAGTACGTAACTAGGTATTAAGCTCTTTAATTACTATAGTTATAATACCGCTATACTTGTCTCTAGCGAGTATTTAAACCTTATTAATAATAGTAAGGCGTATACTATAGAACTAACGTATAGAAGGCTTAACTTTCTACTAGCGACTCTTAGTTTACTACTTAATAGTAACGATTAAAGGCCTATCTATAGAGCCTTAATACTACTTAATCTATAGCTCTATAACTATCTTAGTACTATCTAGTATCTTTATAAAAGTATAGTCTTCTTATAGAGCTAGAGATAATAGTATAATAGATAGTAGTAGAAGATCTAGTATTATAGCCTATACTATAGAAGCCTCTATAGTATTACTAAGTAACTAATTAAGAGCCGCTTATAGCGGGTTAAAGTATTAACTACTAGTTTAAGCTAATAATATACTCGTAGGGTTTATTTATATAAGCTTATTAATACGAGCCTATAGCTCTTTAATAAGGAGTAGATCGTCTAGTATAGTAATACTATTACTAGATATTCTAACGGTTATAAAATTAAATAGCTAAATAGTAGGTATAGGCGTAGAGGATCTAGTAGAAGGTCTAGTATTAAACGTACTTATAAAGTTAGGTAGTAGTAACTAAGCTAATAAGGATTAAGGCCTTAAAGTCGTTATAATAGCTCTTTATTATAAAGCTAGTATTGCCTAGATCTACTTATAAGAGGTATCTATTATAGACTAAATTTACTATATAGTTATATCTATAATACGCCCTTCTATAGTCTTAAAGTATTAATTAGTATAGTACTACTATTCCTTTAGTATATATTATAGCTACGTAAGTACGTTCTTAATAGCTCTAAGTTCTTAAGCCTATATAGGAATAAGTCGCTCTATCTCTATTACTATAGGCTATATAGGGTTAAGCTATACCTTTCTCTATATATTACTAGTAAAGATAGTATACTCTTTACGCTAAAATATAGAGTATTACTATATAGGGTAGTATAGATAATATTATTATAACTATATAGAGTCTTAAAGGAAGATAATATATAGGTAACGTAGTAATTTAATAAAGTCTCCTATAGTAATATCTCTCTCTTTAACTAGTTTAGATATAAAGTATTCCTTAGTCTACTAGTCTAACTAAAGGAATATTATATCCTATAATTCTTAAGGAGGTTAAACTAACTAGTATACGAGATAATAGCTACTAGATATCTTCTTAAAGCTAGTAAGAAAGCGGATAACTTCTAATAGTAGCTTATTAAGATAAGCGTTAGTAAGGGCGTCTAAATTCTAGTACCCTAAAGTTACGAATTAGTATATATATAATCTCGATTAGTAATAACTACTATAGAGATCCTATAAGCTAAAAAATAGTCTAATCGATATAATTTTTAGATAAGGTAAGAGCTCTTAATATATAGATAGTTAGTAGTATACTATTTATATCTAGGGTATACGTAGTTATAGTATAGTAGGTAGTAGTCGATCGTTTAAAATCTCCGCTTTATACGAAGCGGTTCCTTAGCGGCTATTAATTAATTAATAGTCGATCGACTATTAAGACTATATTCTAGTATTAATTAATAAGCTAAGCTAAGCTATAGCTTCGCGATTCTTAAAGATCGACGGTATACTAGTATTCTATATATAGTAACCTAATTAATACTAAATTAAAAGCTAAGCTTAGGTATAATATACTTAAAGACCTCTTATAATATAACTATAATTAGTAATAGTTTATATAAATAGTAGATAGTATCTAAATATTATTAATTAGGCTTTAGAAGCTTTAAAATAGTAACTTAATCTAAGTCGAATTATAACGCTTATAAAGCTCCTCCTATATAGTTTCTAACTATTACTAAGAGGTTTCTATTTATATAAGTATCTATATAGACTAGTAAATATTCGAGTACTTTTAATAAACTATTAAAGAGACTACTTACTTAGCGGCTAGCTTTTCTTAGGATATACGCTCTTCGATAAGTAATATAATAAGATCTATATACCTATAAGCTATATTTAATAATAAGCTATACTAAGTACCTCTACTAATCTTATTATAGCTACTCTACTAGAGTATATTATCTTCGTAGACTTAATACTAAGCGTATTAAAGAGTACCTTTATCTATCTATTCTATTATCTATATAGTATAGGCTTAGTTAATTATACTACGTTAGTAGGAAATATCTTAGTCTCGTACTAATTATCCTTCTTTAAGAAGTTAGGCGGAGCCTCTTATTATATATACTAATAGTAGAAGAACTAGGTTATAAAGGAACCTATTAGATACTTATATACGTCTTTATTATATATATAACCTATATATTTAGCTCGATTAAACTTAGTAGAAGTCTTTATTCTTATAATACTAAAGACGATAATTTAGTACTCTTAAGAGCCCTTATTAGGTAGTAGCTTTAGTATTAAGTCGTATAACTCGCCTTCTTAAGTATTATCGCTATATAATATACTATAGTATCTTATTATAAAGTAATAGAGGTTTCTTATATTCTTCTAAATCTTATTACTAACTTAGTTAGTTTAGAGAGTATCGATTATCTTTATATATTTATTATTATCGTACGTAGAAGATAGACGATTAGCGCTACGATCGTAGAAGTTCTTAATACTATACTACTATTCTTTAAACCTCTTAGTAGTAAGGAGGTTCTTTAGTACTATAAGGACCTCGAGGAGGTAATATCTCCTACTAAGGCTTAGCTTAGCGTACGTATAACGTACGTAATACGTATAAGGGGCTAGGTATATAGTAACGTATAGGATACCCGTTAACCGATAGATCGATAGAAGGTAGAACTAATAAGTGCCTTGTTTAAAACTACGTATAGCGCTACGTAAAAGTATACGCGTTACGTACGTTACGTATACGCGCTAAGCTAAGCCTTAGTAGGAGATATTACCTCCTCGAGGTCCTTATAATACGTATACTTTTACGTAGCGCTATACGTAGTTTCGAATAAGGTACTTATTAGTTCTACCTTCTATCGATCTATCGGTTAACGGGTATCCTATATATTACTATATACCTAGCCCCTTATAGTTCTAATAAGTCTACCTATCGTAGCGGCCTATAGGACCTCGTACGATAGACGTAGGCGAAGCGACCGCGTTAGGCGGTAAGACTAATAATAATAATACGCTTACGACCGACGAGGAACGCGTCTAACGGGATGCCGAATAATAGGCTATACTCTATAAGCGATAGGCTACGCTAAACGAGCGTATCGTACGCGAAAAGGTAAAATAGAAGCTACTA
>JAASFE010006201.1:0-126137 GCA_013365205.1 Pseudocercospora cruenta
GGAAGAAGCCACCTATATCAGTGTATGAAAGAGGCCTTGGCACTTGGCAGTGCTGACTGATCTACAACAGTGTGCGGCGTAATCAACGGCCCACCAACCCTAGTCTCTTCACGTATACGCTGATTCAGGCAGACACGATCGTCTCTGCATGTTGTGTAACTATAGATCGTTCAAGAGCATGCGCTACTGAGAAGTCTTGACTGGTTGATGGTCGCCTTTGCCAAGTTGTACATCGCTCTTTGCATTGGCTATCGTTCGGCTCCTGCTCTTCCCAGCTTTTTGCGAGTGTGCGCGTTGTTATACATCATTAAATATCTGATTTGGCTCTCGGTTACAGGGTATCATGATCGTGTCTCGTGCCAATCCGCGTGCCGGAATTTGGAAAGTGTTGTCGAACGGATAGAACTGTGAGAGAGGGAGCATCAAACCACGAAGCTCATTGCCAAGCATTCGGAACCCCCGTCGAAGCCCTGACGAGCTGAATAGACTGCTCCTTTACCCGAGGAAAGCAAGGATGTGTAAGGATGCCTTGTCTTTCGGCGGTTGGTTCCTTCATTCGTTTCGTACATATTTGATTTCGTGGCTTGTCTACAACTTGGAGCTTGCATCAGCCCTGCAGCTGTCAGTATCTACGATCAAGTCTGATTTACCTGAAAAGAAGTCAGAGAAATAGTTGGAGTGGGCAAGAAGAGCAGGTGAACTCACATGTTCTCATGGAACCAGTTCAAGAGCAGATTGTAAGCCTTCTTATAATCTCCCTCAACAGCAGGATCCTTCAGATCACCTCGTGCAGCCATGAAGCCGTGCACTTGGTTTGGCCACCACTCGACGATGTTCTTGACCTTTACGGCCTTTTGCCACTTCTCGACATCCTCCTTAGGCTCATCCTTGGAAGGCAGCATGGCGAATGGGATCGTGATACCTGGAGCGTCGTTCTCGTCGACCATAGCTGGATGGCAGGACGCTGCGGCCTTGAATGGTGTCCCCTTTTGCGAGGACAAGTTGACGATCTTGCCGCCCCAGCAGTAGCCTAGGATGCCCCAGTCTTGAATGCTGGAGCGTTGAGACTTGATTTCTGAGAGGACTTTAGGAATGCGCTCGAGCGTTTTTGGTGGTGCGGCCTTGGTCTGAGAGCATATGTTAGAGGTGATTGTCAGTGGACTTTGACGACTGGCCACGTACGTTAAAGAACTCGCCCAATTTCTTTCCCTTCTCGTCAGTGTCTGGTGGGTACCAGGAGATGTCTGCTGGTGAACCCTCGAAGAAATCTGTTCACTTTCAGCCGAAGCTCTAAGTGGAAGTCCCTCAATACCCTTACCTGGCATGAACACCTGATATGGTCGCTCCTTGTCACCATGTGCAAGAATGTCGGCACCTTGCAATGTTTGTGGGAAGAAACCGAAGATGTCGTAGACAACCAGGAGAGCTTGCTTCGCGTCCTTTGGTCCAGTCGCGTAGGTCTTCATTCCATCAATGGTGATCCACTCGCCCTTCTCTTTGTAGCCATCGCTAACAATTGGAGGCACGGTGCAGCAGCTGGATATATTGTCAGGCTCAAAGCTCCCCGCTGTGCAGGATGAAATAGGAAGACTTACGCGTGTGATTGAGACATCTTTGCGTATGTTCGTACTCGTACAATTGGTTGTCCTGTACAGTGTCTTGGAGGTGTGAGAGTGACAGCTCTTGGAAGTTGTAATCGTGAAAAAGTTTTAATAGCAGTGAAAGTCGTTGGTCGAGGAAACATTTTTTGGGTCTTGAATGCTAGCAACTTCCATCATCATAGAGCTCTGGGCCATTGGAAGAGCACAAGTGGGGTGGAAGATGACGTTTGAGGGGCAGTGACGATACAAATCTGGCGGTGGTAAACAAATAATGACCTCCAGTGACCTCTCACATCGCCTACTCGATTCCGCTGTTCCGAGAATCTCAAATACTCTACGTCCAGGGTCACGTAGGTGGAATTGTAGAGCGGGAATGACAGCGATCGTCCTTGGTTGTCCTCGATCCTGAGTCGGACATGTCCGCTACAGCCCGTGAAGGCCAAGAGTCAGTAGGAGACATTGGCGGCCGGTCTCAGGTCCAGGCGATATCGGCCAATCGAAGCTATTCGAGACGACCTCAATTGAAGATTTCCTGTAAAGCAGAGGAACGTTCTGCATGTCATTCCTCTCGGATATCCTCATGCACGAAGCTAGTGTACAACTGGAACGCAAGTGTCATCATTCCGGTCATTAATCCCAAACAGCGCTCATCAACTCCGAATCCATCTCATGCCTGATAAGTATGCAGTTCCGTTTCGTCCCTAGAAGCTGCACTGTGTGCGAAGAAAGGTGGTCCATCTACATGGACCGAAAAGGTAGTCGGCTTAAAACATTGTGCCGAAGTTCTCGTTGATATCGGACAACGGTTTGCGCGGGCTCGAAGGTGCGCCATTATCGTCGGTAGCTGGCTTACGATGTCTAGAGCGGTGTTAGTATACCCTCTTGAGCTGATTGTTTTTGGACCGACATACCTGAATGTGAAACCAACGAACAGTGATCGACCCATCTCGGCACCGCGATCAGCCATACGCTCCAGCGCCTCCTGCTTCTCGAGCACCTCCTTGTATTTGGCCATGTCCTTCTCACTGCCGAAGTCATCGAAATAGCCAGCGTCTGTTTCGGAGTCGAGCTCTGGCACGAATGGTGCACGGTCTTGTCTGATGCGATCCCATGTGACTTCACGGAAGTAGTCATGTGCCTGCACCTGCTTGATGCCACGCAGCCGGTTCTGCTTGACGGCAATGAGCCGTGTGATAAGGTCCCACGTCCGTCGCGACAGGAAGTAATTTGGATCCTCGTACTCTGGCTTGCGCAAGACGTGCTGCCAGCGCTTCAAATTCTGCCATGTCTCATCGACAGAAGCACCTGCAAATGGCGGATAGCCAGCGAGAGCCTCGAAGAGCATGCAGCCAAGAGACCAGTAATCGACAGTGAAGTCGTATTCCTCGCCCTTGAGAACCTCCGGCGCCATGTAATCAGGAGAGCCCACAATGGATTTGGCATAGTTGACATCACGCTCACGCAGCGAACGGTATCCTTCTCGACGCTCCTTGAGGGAGCGCTCTTCCATTGGTCGGCCGAATGGAATGGCATGAGCTGGAATGTTGCCAACTTCCTCCAGGCGAACGCGCATGCTCTCAATTTTTGCAGGTGCGAGAAATCCAGCCGCAAGTCCGAAGTCAGTAAGCTTTACATGTCCAGTGCCGTCGATGAGGAAGTTCTCTGGCTTCAAGTCGCGATGAATGTAGCCTAGCTGATGCAGGGCATCAACGCACAAGAACATCTCGGAGATGTAGAACCGAGCATGACGATTGTGCAGTACACCAGTGTTATTCAATAGTGTCCGGAAGTCGCCTCCCGGCACATACTCCATAGCCAAGTAAATGCTGCTGTCGTCTTGGAAGGCGTACAGGAGACGGGTAAGCCACTCGCTCTTCGCATTGGTAAGAATATCTCGCTCAGTCAGAACATGTCTGACTTCGTTAAGCTTGTGTAGCAATTTCTTGCTCATGACTTTGAGGGCGCAAATCTCGCGAGTGTCCTTCTTCGATGCCAAGTAGACTTGTCCATAGCCGCCTTGTCCGATCTGCGTAAGAATTTGAAAGTCGCCATGTCGTAGACGTGTACGTCGCTGTCGGAGATTTGCGCGCTCGTGTCCAAGATACTGTGTCCAAAGCTGATTGTAGTTGTCGACTTCTGCAGCGGGCATAGATGGAGTCGGCGGCGGGTTATGTGTCTTGAATGCCTGGAGTCGTTTCTGTCGATTGTGGATGTATGAGAGAAGGTCGTAGTAGTAATCCAAAAAGTATAGCTGCGTCACATTTGCCAATCTCTTAACACTCGGCTTTTGCAACTTCTCTATATCTTCCGCAGTCAGGCCTCCTGTAGCGATCTTGCTCTGGCGGGTGGGCGAATGATCCTCGCGTTGTCTGTAGGGCTCCTGTCTGCTAGCAGCAGCCTGATTGATGAAACTCTGCGTCTGCTGTACCTGAGGGCGATGTGCTGGCGGAGTGTTCTCCTTGCCAGATTTCCTGGTTGGACTTCCTGGTGCTCCGGCCTTGGCGTCTTGAGCTCCAAACGGATCGTAGTCAGCCTTGTTCGGAGTTGCGGTGCCTTGTTGCTTGGTCTGAAGGGCGGAGTGATTGGGCTGTCCCTGTGTGGGCATGAGTTTCATGGCGTTGGAGAAAACATTGGGCAGGTCAAAGGCACCAGGCGGCATTTTGTTCTTGCTGGGACTGCCGTGAGGTGTCTGTGGAGGGGAGATGAATGCGGCATCGTGTTGGCTGCCCGGAGTGCCTGGCGCGTCGTGCATGTCGTTGGTCGAGCGAGTGTGTAGCAGTGGCGGCGGGATTGGCAGCGCGAACTCATGAGGCGTGCCGGACGCCATCTTGTTTGGTTGTTCGTGCGAGGTCAGTCTGCGTAGCGGAGGTTCTAGCTTGATCTCGTGCCCCGGAAACTGCGATGAGAATGCCTCGACGCTGCAGCAGCTACAAAGGCAGCAAGGCGGACCTCAGAAATGTGGTTGTTGCCCTCAAACAAGGAGAAGTTGCAGTCGACGTATTGAATTTGGATGCGGCTCTGCGGAATCTCAAACACGGAGCCGTCTCCAGGTCAACGAACCAAGCTTCAAGCCTCGACGTCGATCTGGAGAGGCCCACCTCGAAATGCCTACTTCACGGACCTCATCAATAGCACTCCTATATCTGTTCTATCATCACAGCGCTCCCATCGGACAGATGTCAATTCGAGCAGACGTCACGGAATCTGGTATCAAGCCTGGAAAAGATGCCACTTTTGATGCAGACCGAAATGGCTGTTTAGTCACCAGAAAGGCGTCATGCTCAAACAAATGTTAGACAACAATCGCATGCATGTTTCCATCTTCGGCCTTGATGTGTGAGGATTTGCGCGATGAGTGCCTCTCATTCGTAGTATTGGCTGACACAGAGAACAACACACCCAGCCTGGTCCCGAACAAAGCCTTTAGGTCGCGACTGGAACTTATGCTGACCTCAGGCCACGATGTCTGCCATGCTTTCGCCAGCTTACATCTCGCTATAGCTGCCGTCAGAAGCGGTAAGTGACCGTCTGGGGAGAGCTGCCCTGGCCTCGTCACCAGCCATGTCTAAGTCAGATCGTGGTTGTACGGTATATCTCTGGCAAAAGCTCGTTCCTCCCCGGGCATCAAAATCGCTTCATGTTTGATGCCAACTCAACAACGACCGAGTCACCCGATTACCTGTCACTGTCTCACCCAAGGTCTATGACCCTTGCCGGTGGAAAGAAGAGATCGACCGGCCTGTCCTCCACTGCATCCGGCGGCATTAGTATGGACGCCAGAGCTGCTTGTTATCCTCGGCCGATCTCGAGATACTTGATTTCGTATACCGTCGGCATTATTTCCATGTGAGACAGCAAGGAGCCGGGCGCCAGCAGTGCGAACGGGCTCCTCTCGAAAGCCATATGCGCATCATGTCTAGGACGAATGCATGCCTGGGACAACTCCTATTGTTGCACCAGTGTCTGGCGGTGTCGGCTCTGATGAAGGGCAACCCCTCAAGAGCAGCAACTAGAAGAAAGATGATCCAGAGACTGAGAAATGTAACTGGATTACGAGCTCGTCAAGACTTGCTAGGGGTGTTTGTTGAGAAGCTCCGAAGGGTAAAGACCGGTGCACAATGGCGTGGTTGGAAAACAGCCAAGACACGAGGCCGCCGTAGGCCGTCGAAACTTTGTCGATGGGAGAACCTTGATGCGATGTGCCCGGAAAAATCAAATTGCAAGCCACGAGAGTGGTGGTGAGATGGCCAGCAAATGCGAATGCTTTCTGGACACTTTGAAACAAAGTGGCATTGCTTGGCTGTAGTCTTAGCTATGGTCGATGTCATGCCACTACTTCCTGTGCACCAATAACGGCTTGATAGATGGGATAACAGTGAGAGACCGTGTGTCTTTGCACATAAGCAGCAAGATCTACTCGCAAGTCTCTGATCAGTTGAGCACCGCAAAGATCCCGAGTACTGCCTCGGCCTGACTTTCACAGATGCATTGACAGCCAATGGAACAAGATGACTCCCTTGTGCAGACACGTCCTGCTGATTGGCACGACGTGTAGGTATCGTTATCACTTTGCTTTGGCCTCAGATACAGTCGTAGGGGCACACGACCATTCACCACAGCCTGTGCACGCTCACAGCCCTATCGTGCTTCCGTGCCAAGTCATTCTGGGGTACTTGTCTCCACCGCGGAGTCGTGCACGACTGATAAAGCCAGCGCTATGGAGAGATATGCTTCGAACACGTTTTGTAGATACCAAGATAAGCCTGATCAGTCCTTTGAACGTCCACGATAGGCAGGCACCAGGAACAACTGACACCACGAGGACAAAGCGCAGGGTTCGGACATTCGTCTTATGTCGTGCAGAAGGCGTCAATTGTGCATGGACACATTTCCCATTCGTTGGTGCGCATGGCGTGCCTTATCGCCATCATGGTGAAAGATACGTGATTGAAGATACGAAAAGTACAAGTATAAGCTTGCTGCTCTCTTCTTCAAAGCTTTACTTACCTGCACCATGGCCTTTCTCGACTCGACTGATCTCACATGATTTCCTACTAGGACCGTCTACGCGACCTCACCAAGACGAGTGCATATCACGATCCATATGAGCAATGGATTCTTCCGCTGGCTTACGGCCGTCGAAGTTGGCCTCCCGCCTCGCCTCACGACTTTCCGATGGAGCATAGCGGATCGTGAAAGCTCGGGAGCTGCTTGCACTCTCTGTTGGTTGAGGCCACGGTCTTGCTACCTCATCGGGGCACCCGAGCATATGATAGACCGGCAGATGCCGGCAATCGCGCTACAGCTTCGCAGCCCACCATCCCAAGTCTCAACGCTGACGGGCTCGCGTGGTCTGCGTAGCCTGGAGCTACATGCAGCTTGACGTACAGGGAGGGCGACTACCCGCCGTGCGCTTCGCGTCTGTGGGATATGCATCCGTCTCACAGGTTTCCTTCAGGTTCTCACGACCGGGAATTATTTCAATTGATGAGAAGGAGGGAGGATGTCAGCCTGTTGCCGGACTTTTCCACGAAGCGAGGTCCTCGAGTCAGGGACCACATCCCACGCAATTCATCTGCCAGCGGCGTTCGAAGGAATCCTGGCTCGTTCTCCACTCTCCAGATCTCATTTTGAGTTTGCGCCCGCTAAATCCAATTCACGCTGGCACTGCTCGAATAAGGCAAGACGCATGTGACAGTGCAATGCTGACATACAGAGGCATGGCGAGAGGTTCCACAATCGTTTGAGGGTGTACGCCCGGTGATATTGGATTTTGGCTTACGGCCGGCGAACACGCAACACCAATATCAAGTGAGGATCAGTATTGTGGGCAAGACATCCACAGTCCGCACCTTGAGGCGGAGGAGAGCGCGCGGCCGCATCTCAACTTTCCAGAGACAGACTGCTTCGGTACGAGGTCTCGGATCAAGTCTACGAACCACCGGCATGGCTCCGGCGCTTCTGAAACGCCTGAAATGCTGGTCATTATATTTCCTGCTTGCGCCAACAGACGAGGCAAAACGACCTTTCGCCACAACGGACACCAATGCAGGTGAGAAATATGGAGAATGGTGGTAGGAGCAGAGACCCTGAACTTCATTGCGACAGCGGACCCGTGCGGTCTGCTTGTGATCCAGCAGCAGTACTCCATAATTTCTCCTCTGGAGACGTGGGCGAAGGGAACGCTGTTGGTGTGTCAAAGCATTATTAAGAATACTCGAAATATAACAAAGGTATGATGATGATATACTTCCGCACTTTTTACCGGCCAGCGAGTCGCAAGCTGGAAATTTAGGCATTACTTTTTAATTGTACCAGGATAGCATCCATTGCATCGGCAAAGACTCGGGTGCTGATAGAGCTCCCCCAGTCGATTGCCGCAGTCGTGCATGAGCAACGGCGAATGAGACGCTGCGACCCATCGACAGGACTCCAGCATCTCAATTTGGATATGCTATATCGATGCAGGTGAACATTCGTCGTTTCGCAGAGATTCGTTACTGAACAGTAGATCAGTGCTCGGCTGGCTGCAGCAATCTGGGTCCTGCACGCTGGGACCGTCTTCGTGCTCCACGTCGTCAGAGTGGCATCAAAAATGTCAACTTGCGTCGACGGAATCCTTCAGAGGCACCGCCGATCTGCTCGAATGTCTAGACAACTTTGCACTTTGCCTGACTTCTCCAGCTAACGCTTCGACTACGCAATTTTGCAGGCACATCAATGCAAAAAGCCGTGGCTATAGACATTCCCATCTGCGCACTATCGCTCCTTCGTGAAATGCTCATGAATGCCTGCGCCCGTCAGCATCATCTAGAACCGTAGCTCTGGGCAATAGCACACAAATTATGGAGAATATCCTGTGGTGTGGCGCGGCACGACGGCGGCAATTAACATGTTTAGCAGCGGACCTACTGCTGCACGGAAGGCTTCGAGTACAGGGTCTTTCAACACGCAGCCGGAATATCTTCGTGCTGGTGGATTGGAAGCGCAGCGCTCGCGACGATGATTGCAACGGATAATCTCGCTGGCGTGCAGATCCGCGTTGATCCCTGGTATGCGTGCAAGTGAAGCGACTCGGAGCAGGGCAAGGCTCAAGCGTGAGCAACAAGCCTTGTGAGTTGTGTCCCTAGCACTCAGCACTGGTCGTTGTCGTACAGCAGGAGAGCTTCGATTGGCCGTGCGTGGTGCATAGTAGTCCCGCCCGCCTCTCTGCTGGTTGTCGCATTCCCGCATCGAGCTCGAGTGCAGTGAGGCAAGCTGCCACTGCCTGAGCCTGGCAGCCAGCCTGCTGCTCGATGCGCTCTACCTTACACTTCACGCGTGGGATGCTGGATGGGCCAGCGGGTTCATGTGCAGGTCGTCTACCCAGGTACCGTCCATAGGCCTGCCAATATCCATTCATACGCAGCCAGCTCCTGCAGCTCGGGTAAGCAGACTGGCATTTTGCTGCTCCCATCCACATGCACATCCATAGCTGCGCTCGGATTTTATGCTGAGAAGCACTGCGAACGCCAAGGGGCCTTCTCAATAGCTTCGGTGGTCGCGCTAGCTGGTTAGTTCAGTAGGGCCCCATCTGTGAGTGGCGCTCTGCGAATGCAACAGCCGACGGAACGATTACCACTGGCCACAGGCACTGCGCTGCCCTCTGCGACTACGGGCACGCGGTCTGGCTCTGGCTCGTCTTTGTTCTTTATTACTATACATACATACACCTGACACGTGCTGTCCGCCGTGACCACCACCTCACCAACACCATCACCGCCGCAGCGACCATAGCGCCGCCGAGCAGCGGACTGGCGCATTGCACCGCATTTCTGTATGTCTCACGCCCAGCCTGCGCTGCGGCAGGCTAGCTCGCGGCATGGAGTCGAGGAGGAGCGTGGGGGCTCTGTCGCCTTGCACTCTGATGCTTTCTCCGACGACTCTATGGACGCAGCTGGCATTGGCCTAGACTCCGCCGACACCACTGCCTCGAGGTCGACCGCCCAGTCCTCACCCCGTCATGTGCGCTTTCCCGAGTCCCGCTACGACACAAGTTCTGCCACTTCCGCCTCCGGCACCTCCAGCGCTATAGCCTCGCTCACGTCGCAGTCCACCCTCGACACTCTATCTACAAGGCTGGACCTGTCGCCCAACGAGAAGGAGACCCGCAAGGGCCTCCTGCGCGAGTCCTTCTTTGAGCCTTTCAAGGACGATGCGAGTGCTCTCGACACCGAAAGTCCTGAGGAAATGCAAAAGCAAGATCCACTCGGCACGCAGATATGGAAGCTCTATCATAAGACCAAGGGCCAGCTGCCGAACTCTGAACGGCTCGAGAACCTCAGCTGGCGGATGATGTCCATGAACCTGCGTAGGAAGGAACTCGAAAGGCAAGGGTACGTAATTTTGTGCTCATATATCTTCATGCGTGCGTGCAGCTAATATTTGTAACCAGACGACTCACTAATCTCCCTCTCCGGGCTCAAAACGCGCCCAGCGGTATTGCGCAGCTTCGCAAATCCTCTGAGCAAGCGAGCCAAAATCAGTCCAGGACCGCGCATGAAGATCACATGAACTTGGACGAATTCCTAGTCCCATCATCGATAGGTACACCCGCAGGCGTCTCACCCACACCATCAGGGAGTTTGGCCGAAGCAGAGCCCTCCTCCACATCCACCTCTCTCTCCGCCATTCCGATCAAGCAACACCAGCGCATTCAGGCCGAAGAATTATCCCTTGCGCGAGCGTCTGCACCATCCGTCCCACCACTGGCCCAGGACCGCCAGAACTTGGAATTCGGATACGTACAGAAGCACGTGCGCAAGACAAGCATTGACGAGCGACGAGTGCGTGAAATCTCCCTCACATATGCTATATCATACTGACTTCGCTAGCCTCCCAAGCGACGAGCTGAGGCATCCCCGCAAGTGCCACCGGTCAACAACAGCACCATGGAGGCCCGCGACCATGCCACTGGGCTTCATGATTACTCTCTTGACTCGCACGTCACTGCTGCTCCTCAAGCACAGCACCCACCAATACCATTCAATCTCGACACCTTCAACCTCGACAATGACCCGATTCTGAATTCGGCCGGCCCAATGACGCAGAACTTTACATTCTCTCCCGTAGGCTCGCCCATGATGTCTACAGGAGGCTTCAGTCATCTCTACAGTACAGCTATGCCACCACCGCAGAGTGCTTCGAGCTTTCAATCACCTTCGGGTTCAGCGTATCCCTCCACCGTCTCCACTCCACAGCCCATTCCGGAAGGCGAGCAGATGTTCTTTGGCAACCAACTGCATCCCACTCACTCAGTGCCGACGCTCCAGCAGCACCATCAGCAAGCCCAACATAATGCATCACAGCAGCAGTTCGTGTTCAACCCGAGTAGCGATTCGATGTTCAGCGCAATCTCAGCAAGTGCACCCTCACACGGATTTCAGCAACCTACCTTCCAAATGCCTGGCCATCTGGACCCTACTAATGTTATGCATCAAGATTTTCAGCCTTCGAGTATGCCCATGTCTAGACATGAGGGCATGTTCTCATTCGGTGCAGATGATGACGAGGAAGACGATGACCAAACGTTCTCGGATGGCAACTTTATGATGCCGCAGGGTCTTTCGCCTGAAGACGCAACTTTTGATGTGCACGGTAACTATCAATGGGAGAACAGCATGTCAAACCAGCTTGGCTCGTCTAGTGCGCGATTTGGTGGTTCGAGCAGGAAGGGTGTGCAGATCGGAGGTGCTGAAATGATTCCATCACCTCAAGGCTGGGATCACGGCGGATTGAACAGAGGACATGGGTCGGCAGCTTCAGTGAGCGAGATTCGCAACCGAGGAGGCGACCCAAGAACTCGCAAAATACCACGCACGACATCTACGCCAAACACTGTGGGTATGGCCACTGGTATGTTTTCCATCCGAACACAGTCATCACCTTCGTCACCGCCCGAGTCTGGCTTCAATTCTGCAGTTCCGTCACGACCTGGCAGTCCTAGACCTGGCGGCGACAACAGCGGGGTGCCAACCACATGCACCAATTGCTTTACGCAGACGACGCCGCTGTGGCGACGCAATCCGGAGGGACATCCTTTGTGCAACGCGTGCGGCCTTTTCTTGAAGCTGCATGGCGTGGTTAGACCGCTCAGCTTGAAGACAGATGTGATCAAGAAGCGAAATCGAGGTAGCGGCAATTCTGTGCCTGTTGGAACCTCGAGATCGAAGAAAGCTGCCAGCCGGAAGAATTCTGTTGCTCAATCTGGCTCAGGTCAAGCTTCGTCTGGCAAGAACGCTGCAAATGAGTCCGATTCTCCGAAGTCTGGCGGAGGCTCTTCCGCCAACACACCCACCAGCTCTGGACCAGCTGAGAAGCCTGTCAAGACGGTCGTGCCTATTGCACCTGGTCCGCCAAAACCAGTAACGCAAGCACCACAGAGCGCACCAACTCGACAAGTTGCACCAAGGCGTGCACGAAGGCAGAGCCGCGCCAGTAATACACTAAATCAAGGAGACGCTGAAATGATGGACACAGATGATGTGATCAGCAATCCTGGAAGCAAAGGGTACAGAGATGAGTCGCAAACTCCTCAATTTGCTCTCAACGCCAACGCCATGAAACCAAACGTGCCTTCGATGCACGCTCCAATGGTTCCTGCAGGTGGTGGCCCTGTAGGAAATCAAGCAGGAAACGGACAATCGAATGGACCACCGCCTGGAATTCCGCCATCCATGATGACAGGCCCACAGGAGTGGGAGTGGCTCACTATGAGCTTGTAAGCTCCTCGAACCCCACGTCTACAGTCTTTCCTGCAATCTCAATGCTGGATTACGACTTTGATGATTTTTCGTCGGCGCTTTACTACTGGGAATCCTTTTATTTGACGACCGCGCTTTCCGAGCGCCGATTTAGAATGATACCCGGGCCTTCTCTGTTTCTTGCTCGATACCCGATACACGAAGCCCCCAACCGATAGAGTGCATGGATATTCTGTGCGCAAACCACGCAGATATATTCCAATCCTGATTTTGTACATATTCTTGTTTTGCTGGCTCTGTCATTCCCATCATCACCAATTTGGATCTGGAACGGAACTGTTCGAGACTACTGCTAGCGGATCTGCGATTTGGATGCGTATGTGTTTTGCTGTTGGGCTGGAGTGGCAGCGCTGTGTCTTCTTATTGTAATGAGCGATGAGCTCGGAATTGTTATTGTTTTTGTGTGATGAGACCATTGGGCGCTTGAACATAGATGGAATTACCTACTGATGCTGCTAGCTAGCTATGCTAGGACCTATTTATGAGAGACGAATTGACCGATTTGAGCCAGTACATCGCACGTTTTCCACTCTCAGAAGTACCTTCTAGAGTCTTCCGACGAGTTCGGCCGTCACTTTCGTTCTTGCCATACTAAGCATGTCTATACTCGGTTCAAAAATATCGTGTACACGCTTCCCCTCGGCTTAAGACCGAAGAACGGCACCTGCACAGGCAGGACGGCTTGCATCACTTCATTTCTTTCTTCCTTGCCATCACTGGATAGATGCCAGATAGACTTTGCGGCAGGATTGTGCTTTGCGACAATCACTTCGAGGGTCTTTGTTGAGAATGAGAGTGTCGATCTTCAGTGCCTGTAGTAAACTACCGAGGAAGCTTTCTACTGCTGGATATGTGGTTTTCAAGAAATAGTCTCCGAAGTGAGACAGGCACCGCACTTTACTTAAGCTCGTATTGGATGCGAGGTTGAACTGCGAGTAGGGCTAAGGTGAGGGTGGTTTGATGGTGAGATTTGTGAATCGGGTTGTTCTCGGCCGAGATGGGGTTGTGCTTGCCGCTTCAACTTCACTGCGTTTTATAGGCCTTTGAAACAGTCAAGATGCTCTCATCAGTATAAACAGCAGAAGATGCGGTATATTGTGTAAATAAAGCAGCAACAATGCTGTGGCGCAGCTGCTCGAGTACAGCAAGCTCCTTGATTGGATGAACTGAAGGATGTACGTCCGCCACCTCAGGTTTCTGAGATGCCAGGCTTCTTTTCTTTGTGATTAACGGCAGTGTCTTGTGAGACGGTGGACTAATCTGAAAGGTTTCTGGCCGACCGAGCAGGAATTACGGGCCGCACGTTCGCTATCTTTGTGAACCGGCAGGGGCTCCTGCACGAGATCTGCTGGCCTGTTAGAACTGATCGATGGGAAGAGCAGCGTGCATAGATTGCCATCTGATCAGGGCGATTCCAGTGCAATTCCAGAGCACTCGATGAGACATGTCACTTCTAGGCCTGCCGACGGAACTGCTCGATCAGATTTTCGGATACCTTGACTGGAATCGAGACGAAGACCTTTATCCGGCCAAGCAGAGCATTATCAACGGCAGTGTCACATGCAAGCAGCTTCGTAAGGTCCTGATCCCTCTGGTCTTCCAGGACGTGACTCTCAAGATCTGCTGGGCTGGCGGTGTCCTGGTCTCTCCAGCACTATTGAAACTGCGGAGGGAGAAGCCTAACTTGGCAAGACATATCAAATGTGTATATATCAGGTAAGTGTGGTCGAGCTTGGTGCAAAGTGCACAGACGCTAATCTCTCGGACAGGACAGACTTCACCTTCATAGCACAATACAACGACCATCCGGATTGGAACCCCTTCATTACTCCAGACGATGCGGAGGACTGGTTGAAGTATTCTGAACACCGGACTACGGCAAATCAGCTCAAAACATTTCGCCAACGCGCCAACGAGATCGCACGAGAGCAGTCCCAAGCCTCAAGCAATGGCATTGCTGAAAATCCTGACAACTTCGATCGCACTGCGGAGCAGGCCATTCGCGACACAGTCGTAACTCATCCCTCTGGACGCTACCACGCACAGAACGAGAAGCTGATCGCTCTTGCTCTTGTCATGTTGTGTATACCTCCTTCGATCAACTCCCTCGTGATCAGGATTCTGGCGGACGGAGACGTCACAGATACGAAGCCTCGATTTGCATTATGTGTCGCAGCTACGGCCGTGGAAATGCTGCGTGACTGGCTCACAGACATCACTTTTGTTGCCAGCGGTACTGGAGAACCCATTGGCCGAGGCACACCAACACCCAACGGCGTATATGGCTCTAGGTACTTCACCCCGGACGCCGTAGGGAGAACCGCCGTTCAGCGCTTAACGCTGGCCAGTGCCGAGAAAATGAGCCTCCTCTCACGAAATTCGAGATGGCTTCAACAAGGATTAGATTGCTGGATCAGTGCAGCAGACACTATTGTTGCTCTGAACTTGAAAAACATTGCAACGAACTCCCCAGACCTTGCGGTTTTCATTGCTAAGTTTACACAGCTGAAGCATCTCTACATCAGCAATGTGGTTCTCAGTCCCATTCAAGGTCATGGACATGGACGAGCTGCCCCAGAAGTTCAAGCTCGGATTTGGCTTCGTCTGAGCATCGATGTGCGACGGGCGTTGCCTGATGCTGATATCCGGTTGGGTAGATTATGCATGCCAGTGTACTCTTCCATTACGGGGATCTCGCGACATGAAGACCTGCCAGTAGACGCTATCATCTGGCTGCAGCAGGCAGTTCTCGGTGACAAGCTCCTGGATGCAGATCGGGAGGAGCGACTGTTGGAGGATTTCGACAGCTTCTTGCCACTGTGGGCAGCTGAAGCAGATCTCGAACGAGGACCAAAAGCTATGACCGAGTGGGATAAGATGCGTGGCAAGCTATCAGACCAGGCGATGAGTCGGCGTTGGAGATAAGTGCAGCAGGGCAGAATTCTGGCTTGGTGAGACTTTCTTCGCCATCCAGCTGCGGTCGTAATTCTGGCTCTCTGGTGGTACTCTCGCCATCTCATTTCCGATGATTCTGGTGCAGAAATTCGACTCGCCTCGGCAGATATTCGTCGACATCACACAAAGATGCCCAGTCCGGGGTCTCCTGATCTCTTGCATTCACGAGCGATAGGAAATTCGACAGCAGGCAGCCACCGCCGGGTGAGCCGTCTTGACATCTCGGTATTGGAACGACTCCATCATTGATGCTGAGTCGGACGTAGGGCTCGTACATTTGCTCCTCGCAATGTTCATGATTCGGATAAAGCTCGTTGACCCAGCATTGAGGCGGCGTTGATGGGCAGACGTAGCGCTCGAGAACGATGCGGGCTCCCATGGGCTACACAGTGTCAGCGGGCATTAAAATCAAAGAATCCATACTTGCTCACCGTCACATCTGACAAGCGCCAAGTACGATCATGCTTTACACGATCGACGGGAAGATCTTCTGGCTCTTGAAAGAGTTGCAAAGCGCCGAGGAGGTTGAAAATATCGCCATCATGATTGCTAGAAGTGGCGATCAGTTCTATGTCTCTTTCTTTCTGCGCAGTGACCCTGGCACTCACAACGAGAAGAACAGATTCCCTGCCTCGAAGCCTTGCAGCATGAGTTCAGCAGTCGCCTTAAGCCAGAGCAGTCCTCCAGGAGCAGCAAACGGGTTGCCCGGACCAGCACGATAATAATGTAGTAGATCGCGGGCGTATTCGAAGCTCTCCCACTCATCACGAGTAAAGACATCGCACCTAAAAGCGAAGGGTACGAGGGTCAGCGTGTGTGTCAAAAAGAAGAGAGGGCATGCGCTCCAAAAGCCAGGGCTGAGACCAGCGTGCCGTGTCTGAGACGGCGACCGCAGCTGCTGCCACCCAGCGGAGTCATGCCTTGCACCCTTCGATATACTCACCACTTTGAATCACCTTTGACCAACGTTTCGAAAGCACAATATTCCTGCATGGAGTAAATTTCCGATCCGTCAAACAAGAAGCCTGGGCTTTCCGCGGCGAATCGATCTCTGATCTTTGGTAGATAGCTGGATCGGAATGCTTTCAACTGTCGATTTCCGAACTCGTGACCTCGTTCATTACGATTCTTGACATAGTTCGGACAAGCTCGACCTGGAGTCAGTGTGCTTCCGCCTTGATCGACGCTCTCTGGAATGATGTGCAACGACGCTGCGTCGTTCCAGTCTAGGCCGAAGAAACCTGTGGCAAAATAACGAGCTGTGTCGATGCACCTGGGCGAGTCGCTGGTCCAGAACGACGTTTGCCGCTGTTCCAGAGCACGTTCGAGAAGAGCTTTGTATCTTGTTCTGAAGGTAGTGCCCGCCTTGAAAGCTTGGAGTGTGCCTGCGAAGGGCCCTGTTGACGTGAGCTGTTCAAATTGCTCATTTGGAAAGGGAGCATAGAAATCTGCTCTACTGGCTGTAGCTATGGTTTCCGGTAGAGTGTCATTCGCATTCTGAAGTCGGTGGTAGAGTTCCAGCATACCTAAATTGATGTGGTCAGCGTCGAACTCATCGTTGATATGGAGCGCCAGCCTACGACATACGGATACCTGGAAGCATTGTGGGGTCTGGCTTATTGATCAGCATCTTGTCATCTGTGTTTATGATGTGTTCATCGCCTACATCGTTCAGCGTGCCGTGACATCATGTGGACTTGATCTACTACGCAGCCTGGCGGTACATTGTCGATATCTGTGACGACGTCCGCAGTCTTAGCTCTCCATGGCGAAATCCCACCAAAATGATTGAGGACATTCCACTCGCTCCTAAGCAAAGTCAGCGGCAGCTCAGTGCATAGCATTGAAGACCCTACCTCGACGCGAGACCTGACCTGCTTGCAACAAGCCTCCACGACGAAGCGTCAGTGGGTGCTAGCAGAACTGCCAGACCCCCTATGCAGGCCGATACGAGGGCGAGCCACCAGTCCATCTCTTATTGCAGCAACCAGAGCTTTCGAATCTCGCGGTGTGAAGAAGCAAGGAGAGGAGAGGAGAGGGAGAAGGACTTATGAACCATGTATGGATGAGCCTTCACAGCTCAATGGGGCAACCAACTCTATATCCAGCAACCGGAGTATTCTCGCCGCTATCATGAATGTTAGTGAAGGAAGAAAGGGGAGCTTCGAAGTAGGAACGCACAACACAATCGGCAAGAAGATTGCCCGATCGGGTATGGCGCTGCCGACCCCTTTTCTTGTCTCAACTGCACTTCCTCCACAATACGGCTTCGCATATACGTTCGACCGCAATTTTTCGTAGTATGATCACCTTCTCACAGCATCGCGACATTCTTTCCTGCCCATATGATGGCATCTCGACTGATGCCCCCGCAATGCCAACTCATCATGTTCTCTCACCAAGCACAGGCAATTCTTACCACAATCGGGAACTCGAACACTGCATCAGAGAACATGAGCATTGTCTATCAATCTCTTTGGTCTTCATTGTTCTCTATCCGCTCCTGACAAAGGATCTTTCAGAGCAGTCAAAGGTGTCTTTGTGGGCCGAGACAACGGCGGCCGGATCCGAGTCTTCATTGGCAGTATAAATGTTAAGCCAGATTCATGAGAGAAGGGCCAGAGTCGTGACATCACTTTCTCACAGACCTTCAAGGAAGCAGGACCTTCCGTGCAAGCTCTGACTGAGAAGACACAGTGATCGACCCCCAGATATCCGAGCCACACTGCATTGACACATCTCATACATAGCAATTGTGGCTTCAGACGATCTGATCACGGCTCTCAAAAATCCTTCGCACAGCATGTCGAAGTCGAAGCTCCCCCGAACGCCTCTCACGGGGCTCAAGACCGGCCTTGTAAGCATCGCAACTGGCTTGCGAACAGCTTCGAAGACCAACCTCGACATTGTCGACCTCACAACCTCAATTGCATGGAGGAACGCAGTCTCTGTCATCCGCCAAGCAAGCCCTTTGGCCGCCTTCCTCATCAACACCTTCGGCCCCTTCGCTGTACTCGCATTTGGCTTCTACAAATACGTCTTGAAAGGCATGAATGTTATCGCCGCTTTGTACAGTCTCTACGCTCGCTTCTTTGCCAGCGTTAAGGTCCCTACAACCCATGTTCTGAACAGACAAGTCACATGTTGGCTGGCAAAGCGAAGCGCTGGGCCTGCTGACAGTCGCTCATTGACTTTGAACAGCACGCGTTGCTACGACCCAAAGGAGCGCGATCGATACGCTTTGAAATATCTCTCGGCTAAGACATCCTCATGGTACAAGTTCAATGGTCGTTGGTTTAGATTCGACCGCGCACAGCCACAACTGGAATATTCCCAAGATGACCATTCCAGCCGAAAGCTACTTTCGACAATCGATCCAGAAATTACTATCTCCTGCTTCTCGATGTCAGGTAGTACTCAGCCTATCAAGGATCTCCTGAAGCACATTCAAGACTCTTTCAAGCCAGAAGCAGAGACGATGATCTTCCGAGTCGCCAAAGATGGCAATGGCTGGAGTGATCCAGTTTGGCGAGCCGCTCGCAACATGGACTCCTTGGCAATGGAGCCTGCGAAGAAAGCAGATATCATTGGCGACGTTGCTACTTACCTCGATCCTAAGTCCAAAGCCTACTACCTCGATCGTGGCATACCCTACCGCCGAGGTTATCTGCTATTTGGTCCACCAGGAACAGGAAAGACTTCGTTTTCTGCTGCGCTTGCCGGCCACTTCAACTTACCACTTTACATGCTTTCGTTTACCAACCCCAAGCTGACTGACAGTGGCCTTGATTCACTCTTCGAGGACCTCCCACCACGATCTATAATCGTGATGGAGGACGTCGACAGCGCGGGAATCCAGCGAGAGGTCATGACCGACAAAACCGACTCCGAGTCTAAGAAGGAAAGCGTAACACTTTCCGGTCTACTGAATGCCATAGATGGTCCGGCTTCCGTCGAGGGTCGTGTCCTTCCTGATACTGACATCTAACAGTCCAGACTCTCTAGATCCCGCACTCATCAGACCCGGTCGATGCGACAGAAAGATCCTCATGGGCCATGCCTCAAGACAGGTTGCTGCTCTGCTATTTAAGAAGACATTCACGAATGTCGATGGCAAGGGCATCGACAATCTGGACACGTTGTCCGAGACTTTCGCAGAAAATCTTCCCGACGACTCTCTGTCACCAGCGGAGATTCAGAACTTCTTGCTGACGCATCGCGACGCTCCTTTCAAGGCTATCGAACTTGCTGCAGATTGGAGCGCTGGGGTTCTTGCGCTCAAAGCCAACGGGTCCAATGTTGCTTCGTTCAGCGGCAACATCGACTCGTCTCACGTAGCTGCAGCTAGCGGAGATGCCCGCGAAGGCGCCAAAGACACTGGAAATGGCGCCGCTCCAGACAAGAATGTTGGTAAGTAAGACCAGTGACAAGCAGTCGATGGCATACTCAGCTCATGAAGCACGGTTATATGTTGTCCCGTGGTCGTGGCTCTCGTCGTCATTAATCCTTGCTCTGGTCTAGGGCCTTCGAAATTTCGTCCTCTAATCTCTCTCGAGAAATCAGAATTCTGTTGTGTTGTTGTCAATCTGAAGGCACAGGTAAGTACAAATACTAATTCCCGAAATTTCTCAATCCTTCTATTTCTTTCATGGGCTCTTCCTCCTATTCTTACACGATCTTGCACTTCCCACTTCCTAATTCGTAGTCATGCACTGCAAGAATCGCTTGTGCACTTACGGCTTGGTCATTGTCGTCGCTCAGCAACAAGCCAGGCCTATACGTTTGAATGAAACGCAAGACTACAGAGATCTCGCATGATCAATTGAACACGCAAGACTTGCCAGAGTTCTGGAGCGGCAGAGATGTCATTCAGTCGTCGTAGCAGGTCAGCACATGTCACGCCAGCAAAAGGCAGCATCACAATGCACATTTGGAGATTGGCAGCAGCAAAGATGCCGACAAGCCCAAGTCCAAGGCTGGGAATAAGAAGCCGCTTTCTCTTAACTTGACTCCACTCCCGCAGAAGCCTGTCGGTGGCGAAGATGAAGACCGTCGTTCAACAGCGCGCGGCCTAGGAGGCTCTATTCGCGAGGTACGTTTGAAGTCCACCTTCTTCTCCTCCAGAGACCAGCTACCGCTATGATCTAGAGTGCCTCGTCCCAACGCGACTCTGACTTCGTATACAGGTTCCCAATGCCAGATCTCTTCAATCGCACCTCTCCAGCGAAGAATGGACCATCTCTTGTTTCCATTCTCAATCAGGGTCAGAATTCGAAGAAGCGTTCGGAGGGAGACGCGTCTGGGCGAGCGAATGATGATGGAGGACAGGATCTGTTCGAACAGAAAGAGGGCAGAAGGTAGAATGCGGCGTAATACCGATGAGAACGTGAAAACGCATTGAGAGAATGCGCGTATAGGCGCTGCATATGCATAGAATGACTCCGTACTGCCAGCGGAGATGTATTGAGCCAAGACGCGCTAGTCAGCAACCCAGTTTCGACGTCACGTGTTGTTCCACCACATCCACCACATCCACTTCTCCATGTTCACATGCTCCACACAAATGTCAAGCATTGGATCTCACTCAGGTCTTGCTTCGCATCATACTTATACAGCTCTGTCTGCTCATGTCGTGTCCATAGTCCCGAATGCCTTCCTTTCCGGCCCCAAGAACAACTCACTTGTGCGTTCAGGGGCTCGGTCAATGTACAGTGCCTTGACCCCTGTCACGATACCTAGATCTGAGGTTCAAAACACAACGATGCGGGATACGCGCAAGCCGGCAAGGTCTCAAGTCTGCAGCTGTCATCAATCGGCAGAGATAGCTTTGTCGTCATCGAAGCACTGAAGACACTAGGCGGCTACAAATTCAATCAAATATTGGGGGCGCTTTTGATGAAGTTCAGCTGTTTGTGCAACTCGAATTTGACGTTGAGTCAACTGAGCAGCTCCTTTGATCGTGCAAGCGGGGTCCCCTTCGGGCACCGATAGAGCACATGTTGCACAAAAGCCGCTCACCGCCAGCGACCACTGACGTGTCAACGAGAATAGAATGATAGGATGGAAAAGTGGAAATTGAAAAGATTATTGCGAACTGAGCTGCTAGCTTCTTCAGAACCCAGAACTTGGTCCACAGATCAAGCACACCTTTTGCTTCTGGTCTACGTTTAAAATGCCAAGTAGGGTTTCTCAGCATGGTAATTCGTAGAAAGGTCGTATATTCATTGAGTTCGAGCAATTGTAATGTGAAGTTGACCTAGGGTGGCCATATTTTGATGAAGTGAAGAGGCAGTCCAAGCATTAGCCGTATATCGCCACACTTCTTGCATCAGATGCAGGCGCCAAAGTGAGGTCGTTGAGCTATGAGTCGCGCCTGCTGCCCCACTACGCACGGGCCCTAGCCCCAGCGCACTGCGAATTCTTCCTACAAAAGCGTGCTCTCCCCTTCCACCCTCTTCTGAAAGACGTCCTAACATACCTCGAATCATTCTGCATTCGAATCTGTGTAAGTCTCAGCATCAAACAGACAACAGTATCATTTTCGCTGATACAATCTGCAGTACTCTCTCTCAGTACTCCCGACACTTCCAGAACCAAAACTCCAACAACACCGCAATCATGGGGTATGGCGAGCATCAGCAGCATCAATGAAAGAGCAGTGACTGACAGCGGCGCAGTAAGGAGAAGACTCATATCAACGTCGTCGTTATCGGCCACGTCGACTCCGGCAAATCGACCACCACCGGACGTAAGCGCTCTCCAAATTGCGACATGAGACGGACAATGAGCTCACAATAAGACAGACTTGATCTACAAGTGCGGTGGTATTGACAAGCGTACCATCGAGAAGTTCGAGAAGGTAAGCCATCGCCATCACCTTTTCACGACCGCCGCTCGACTACAATACCATTTTTTTCGCTCTTATCATCGTTGCGCTGGCGACGAGGGGCAAAATTTGGTGGGGTGCGAGAATTTCTACTCGGCTCCACAGCCAATGACTTCATCTCAAGCCCACTACCCATTCCGTCTCCGTCACCTCTGGCATCGACAGCGATGTTATCTGTGAACAATGGCATCGACGAGCGCTTGTTGTCACTATCTGAACAGTCCACTAACGACATGCCTCACAGGAAGCCGCCGAACTCGGCAAGGGTTCCTTCAAGTATGCTTGGGTGCTCGACAAGCTGAAGGCCGAGCGTGAGCGTGGTATCACTATCGATATCGCCCTCTGGAAGTTCGAAACGCCCAAGTACTACGGTCCGTACTTTCTTGAGCAACTCAACGCCCAAAATTCATGCTGACAAAATTTCTAGTCACCGTCATTGACGCCCCAGGTCACCGTGACTTCATCAAGAACATGATCACTGGTACCTCCCAGGCCGACTGCGCTATTCTCATCATTGCTGCCGGTACTGGTGAATTCGAGGCTGGTATCTCCAAGGATGGCCAGACTCGTGAGCACGCTCTCCTCGCCTACACCCTTGGTGTCAAGCAGCTCATCGTCGCCATCAACAAGATGGACACCACCAAGTGGTCCGAGGACCGTTACAACGAGATCATCAAGGAGACCTCCAACTTCATCAAGAAGGTCGGCTACAACCCAAAGACCGTCCCATTCGTCCCGATCTCTGGTTTCAACGGTGACAACATGATCGATGCCTCCACCAACTGCCCATGGTACAAGGGCTGGGAGAAGGAGACCAAGACCAAGTCTACTGGTAAGACTCTCCTCGAGGCCATCGACAGCATCGACCCACCACAGCGTCCATCCGACAAGCCACTCCGTCTCCCACTCCAGGACGTCTACAAGATTGGTGGTATTGGCACGGTCCCAGTCGGTCGTGTCGAGACCGGTGTCATCAAGGCCGGTATGGTCGTCACCTTCGCACCAGCTGGTGTCACCACTGAAGTCAAGTCCGTCGAGATGCACCACGAGCAGCTCACCGAGGGTCTCCCAGGTGACAACGTCGGATTCAACGTCAAGAACGTCTCCGTCAAGGAGATCCGTCGTGGAAACGTCGCTGGTGACTCCAAGAACGACCCACCAAAGGGCTGCGAATCTTTCAACGCCCAGGTCATCGTCCTCAACCACCCAGGTCAGGTCGGTGCCGGTTACGCTCCAGTCTTGGATTGCCACACCGCCCACATTGCCTGCAAGTTCTCCGAGCTCCTCGAGAAGATCGACCGTCGTTCCGGCAAGTCCATCGAAGCCTCGCCAAAGTTCATCAAGTCTGGTGACGCTGCCATCGTCAAGATGATTCCATCCAAGCCAATGTGTGTTGAGGCTTTCACCGAGTACCCACCACTTGGTCGTTTCGCCGTTCGTGACATGAGACAGACGGTCGCAGTCGGAGTGTAAGCAAATCTCTGTGACATCTATTCTTTGATCATGGCTAACTTCTTCCCAGCATCAAGTCAGTTGCTAAGTCTGACAAGGGTAAGCTATACTGTTCTCCTCTGGCGAGTTATTTACTGACAGTTCTCTTTAGGTGGTGCCGGAAAGGTCACCAAGGCCGCCCAGAAGGCTTCCAAGAAGTAAACGGCTGCATCATGACAGAGCCTATGGCTTTTCTTCACAAAAGCGGGTGTTGTTTGAATGGTGTTGGAGCCATCACAGGCTTTTCTTTACCTTCGAGCCTGATACCCGGTTATGATGTTTCTAATGACTATCAGCATGCATCATCTTTGGTCGATGGGATGGTGTTTGCTTACTGAGAGAACTCACGACTACTTTTCCTTTGTAATGACATGAAAATCACGAGAGCGATGACGATGGCTGGTTTGCGATGCAGACTGAGTCTGCCTTTAGCCTTAGATTTCACGGCTTCCACTAGCGAAATGAAAAGCAATTGGAAGTGCAAAACATGTTCTTTGAACATTGTCTATTTCAATGCCTGACCTCACTGGTCGTCTTTTCTTGGCTGACTATGGGCCTAGGTGTTCGCACTTCCCGCAGCTCAGCAGTGTGCTTTTATCTTGGACGATATTTCAAACGCTCCCGACCTTCGCTGTCTGTCCAGCACGCTGGCTTTCCACAAAACGCCATCTACCATCACGGAGTGACTGGAGTGAATGGTGGTCCTCCTACCTTTCAGCGTTGCCAGCAGGAGAGATGAGTCTTCGGTGGATGTCGCATCGAATTCGCCGTACCTAGCCAATACACCCGACTTGACGAGATGCTGCGTTTCATTGCCGACCGTTTTGGCGCATGCGCGGAACAGCTCTGCTTGTGATCCTACAGCTACGCTCGTCATCTCGCAGACCGAAGCTGTCAGGTACTACACGTAGATTCGCGTCGGGCGGCCAAAGCCTTAGCATGATTGATCTGGTACAGCTTGACCCGCCTTAGACATACGATCAAGACCCTGGAACGATGATAGGTCATGCATACCGTCTCGAACACATTCGCATTTGACGGGTATCTATGCCGCTTTGTACGCCCCACGCATTCGAAACATATCCGTATCTGCTTTAGGGGCAACCAGCTTAGAAGGCTGGTTCACTTTCTGCACGTAAGGCTCGCAATCAGCTGCACGTGAAGCATTTGCGTCGTGCCACATGATGAAGCGTTCGAAGTATGGATCCTCGCTACCTAAACATCGATCCAGAGTCAGGCTAGGCTATCACCAGGGTCATATCGCAGCATTCTGAACTTACCTAGTTGGGCCAGGCCGCCACGTAAATTCACCATTCTGACCAATCCAGCCATGTGGATCTGATAGGCCTCTTTGGAGGTATACCAAAGCTCGTGCACAGCAAACATCATGACTGTGACCAGGACCGCGTCAGACGTCGCGTAAGTAGGATCGCTCAGCGACGCGTTGATACTGCTGATAACGAGACCTCGCAGTTTCAGCAGCTGATATACCGACTTTGGATGATTGGTCTTCCCCAGAGCCATGAGAAGATACCGCGTGGTCAAGAGGACGGCGATCTGAAGTACTAAAGGGTGGCTGAAGGCGAAGGCGAGGAATCTGACATGGCTCGCTTCAATCACAATGTCTTGACTGGCAAAATGACGTTCGAAGTCTGCTGATTGTACTTGGACTATGCGCTCATAGCATTTCTGCTCCACATGCTATCAGTGATTGCCATGCAAGAATCAGCGACGAGGCTTACAAGAACGCCGCCAAAGTCCAGCTGGAGCTGATAAAGAGCTCTACCAACGATGTTGTACTTGTCATCGAGAGCGAACGTTCGCATAGCCATCACACTCCTGGAAAAAAGACTGTCCCAGACTGCTACCCGGGGGAATCATGGCCTCATGGGCTTAAAGTGCGTATGTCCTTATGGCTGTAACACCTCTGGAGAAATACGTACCCAAGAAGTCATTCAAAGCGTCGTTATTGGAGCCAGTAGAAGCCGGACTGTTAGCGGCTGTGGGACTGCCGCTCGACGATGGGACTAAAGCCGAAGACGAGTTCGATGTTGACTGGACTCTGTTGATCTCTTCATCCACCGTCTCTCGCTCTTGCTGCCATAGATCATCGGCACTACCATCGCCTTCTGCTAGCGCTGATGTCCTAATTACGCGTCCGGGACTTCTCGATGCGTTCGTGAGTCGTTGTCGACGAAGAAATCCATGCTCGGCCTGTTGTTCGTACGCTACGCCAACAGCTGCTCGCGCGGCTCTCTGGCGTTTGCGCTCGTCTCTTGCACGGATATGCTGCAGGCGAGTTGCATGTGATCTAACGATCCGCTTGTAGTCCTTGTCTTGTGTATCCGATGGCTGCTCGATTAGGACGAATTGCAGTTTGGAGATGCCCGATTTCTTGCTGCTGGGCTTGGGATCTATAGCCCTCTTCGGCGCATACTGAATGACATTCATGGCTGATCACGCTTGTGTCTATTCACAGGCATGCTGAAGGGCGAGCTGAAGGTCGAAGATGTTTTCGTGAGCTGCTCCGCCATGGCCATGGTCTCGGTTCCAAGAAGAACTGCAGTCTGGCACAGTCTGTTCGACTGGAGATCTCCGTTCGTTGTTTCGGCACCGCAAACCTTCGGCAGTTCGCTCCTTCGTGACGTGCTCCTGGGAGATATAGAGTTTCAAGATCGTTGAGCTTTGCCTACGTGGCTGAGCGGTAGAGAATGTGCTTGTCGCGGGAGTGTGGGTTAGGATGTATCGTATCTGCTTCTGCCCCACGACTGCTCCTGGCCTCTGAGATACCTACTCCAAGATTTCTCGAGCCATCTCAAGAGCATTGAATCACCCGTCTTGCTAGGGCTGGGCTTGAGAACTGTTCCATGGAAAGAGTTCATGCTTGGGGCATCAACGAGGTATAGGCGGCCGCGCCAGGCCCAGCAGGTTAAGGGAGCAGAAGATGGTTTTGTTTTTGTACCACCTTCCCATTTATTATCTGCTATCAACATAACATCTTGCTGTCCTGCCCTTATGGCTTTAGCCGGGTCGGCCAATCTCTTCTTCGAATGAGCATCTGACTGCGCCGCTCATGACTCCGTGCTTTGCTCCTCGAGGGGGGATTCATCTTGAGTTCCTGCACCGCGCATGCCCCGGAGAAGAGGTGTTTGAGAAGACTTGTCAGCGTTGTGAGACCGGAGCATTTGGCGGAAAGTCGTGGCTGGCCTGGTTGCCAAGCTTCCCCAATGACCACGTGTCCTTCGCAGCTCGCTCGCGCTGGTTGCGAGCGCCCAACAGTCTCATGCGCGACCCACTCGTCTACGCCTGCCAGAGCAGAGGATATGTGTTGCTAACTTCGGCCGCGATATCGCATGCGCAGCCTTCCGGAGTAGAGGTTGCCCTAAACGCGAACGTAGATTCTAGCAACGGTCAGCGGCCTGAGCAGACCTTGACAGATCTTCCGGCCTTAGAACGAAATCATTACGTGCGCTCCAATATTAGACTGAGCTCATGGGCGGCATGACTAATAGACGATATACACTCCGATTTAAGTATATAGCAGGTAGGGTAATCTATGCTAGCGCGGCGCTAACCGCTTTCGGTAAAAGCCGAGTTATGCTAGAAGCTTCTATAGAATAAATACTTAAGCGCCGTTTTCTTCTTATATAATAGTTATCTATTAGCTCTACTTTAGCGCCTCGCTTAGCGATTTTAGAGCTAATTAAAATATCTTTTATACCTACGCTACGTACTTTACGATATTATACTAGCTACTTAGAATATATAGCCGTTTATACTATAGCTAGATATAGCTTAGATAAGTACGCTATCTATACTAAGACTAGTATAATAACGCCGACTATTCGCCGAATTCTTTAGGAACTAATTATATTATCTCGCTTATAAAGCCGAGGCTCCGATACGCTTAGTATACTAACCTAAAAATAGCTAGCCGAGGCTTATATAGCTAATCGCGACTATAGGCGCTAGAAATAGTAGGAGGTAGCTCGTAAGCTTAGTATTTAAGCCCCGCTCTATATTATTAAGCGATTAATAAAGTAAGAGGGGCTTAGCTATTTTATACCCTTATATACCTTATAAATATCTCTACTAATCCGGTAAGCGCGTATTAATTAGGCTTATTAATTCCTTAATACTAATTAGCTTAAAACGATCTACCTTAATAAGGTTAGTCTTTAGGCCGTATTTCCGAAAGTTTAGGTTACGCGACTAGCTAATAACATCGAAGGTCGTAGCTATCCGGATATAATCGAGCCGAGAGGGCCGAGGAAGTAGACCCTCTACTTTATAGGGTCTATCTCGGTTATTAGCTATAGACCCTTATATAAGCTACCTAAGGCTTAAATCTAGACTAGCTAATATTATCGCGAGAATATTATACTTAAGGTTATAATATTCCGCTTAATACTCGAAATATAGGAAGGAGGCTTATTCTTATTAGTCGAAGATAATATACTATATTATTATATATAATAGTCTTAATAAGTATATATTAAGATAGGAACTAATCGAATCGTATTACTAGCTTATTCGCTAGAGCTAAACCTTATCGAGAATGTTTAAGCCTATTAGAACGAATAGATTAGTAAGCGAAGGCTAAGACTAGCTATAGTTACTAAGCTCCGAGCTACGGCTTATAACGAGTAGCTTAATATTCTAATATAGCTTCTTTAAAATTTATTTAATTCTATACGGAAGCGTTGCGAATTAATTATTAAGTCTAACGGTTATCCGATACCCTATTAGCCCGCTTATATAGCCGTTTAACTCAATTCGGTTAGCGCCGCGCTAGCATAGATTACCCTGCCTACCATATGCTTAAATCGGAGTGTACTCTCAATCGCGAGAAACGAGAGCCTATACCCGAGGCGAGAAGCGAAGCCGGTCAGCAAGAGCAGAATATTCCGGACTTCTAGATGGCGTTGGAAGACATGGGCAGACAAGCGATCCATTACCTTTATATGGCGAACGCGGAGAATCCCTTCCGTCGTTCCACGTTTCGTCTCTCTGCGGCGACCGCTTCTTCACAGTCGCAGTTGTCTAAGAAGTCCGGAGACCCTGCGAAATATTACGGGCATACGAGCACTGCCCGTACGAGTTTTCGAACTTTGGAACCGTAGCATGTTGTTTCAATGATCGCTCTTCCATGAGCCACGGAATGGTAGGTATATATAGTGGTGCTTGCTGAACAACGCTTCTCTCTTTCAAGGCAAGAATCGCAAGCATAAGCGAGATCACCCGCAAGTTCAGGAACCGGTATCAAGACAAACACATAAGACCATGAAGGCCACACTCATCATCGCCGGGCTCTTCGCAGTCGCAGGCTTTTGTAGTCCAATCGATGACAAGAAGAAAGATGGAAAAGGTCTAAAGAGTTCGAAGAGTCGAGAAAAATCAACAGCAACATTCATCAACTTACAGATCAAGGGGAACGATCTGCTAGCCGATGACCTATGGGAAGGCGACAACCATCTCGGTGAGGAGATTTCCAAGCCGGCCAAGGATATCAAGGAGATAAATTTCCACAAGAAGGTCGAGGCTGCATGCGAGCAGAATACTGAGTGCAAAGGATTCTACATTAATACAGGTACCTTCTGCACTTTCTCCTGTTGAATACTAGGATTCTGACGTTAAGCAGCGAACGACGATGGACCTGGGGAAAACCCACCCAAGTTTCGATTTGGATATCTCTTCAAGCGCACTGCCACCCAGGACGATTTCAAGCCGAAAGGGGAGGATTCTTCGTGGCCGTATGATGGTATCAAGTACGCAAAGGCTTATGTGAAAGTGGCGAAGGACTGAGACTCCGAAACGGGCAGCTGCTAGACATCATGATACTGCATCCTGTAGTGTCGGCTTAGGGTATCTCAACATGCTTTCAGCCACTGGCCCTAGCGAAGCCATAAGATCGAGGTCTCTAACCCCTTGAGCTTTGCTGTCCGCAATGTATTGCCATCCACATTCCACTTAGCATCTCCCCACAGAGTTTTCGATACGGCCTTCGCAGCCATCGTCGAAGGCAGCTTGACCGTAACATCGTCAAGGTTACCGTGATTCAGGTTGACGACGATTGCCAAGGCGTTGTCGCCGGGACTCCAAACAGCTGCATCAATCCGCTCAGCTCCTTGAACTTTCAAATCTCCGTGTCTGGTGCCTTTCAGAACGGCGTTTGCAACACTCTCTTCGGTGAGCACATTCGCGAGTTTGTCGGAGACGTGGGCAATCTCGTCGGACGTTGGAAAGTTCCACATGACTGTGCTGTAAGACGGTTCAGCGTTAGCATGTGACATATCTTCCAAGCTGTCCAGAAGGAAGCTCATACCCTTTTGCATTGTGATTGATCCCGAGCGCAGTCATCACAACCACTTCCGCTGCAGTTGGGAACCTCGTCCAGAACGTCTTCCAACATCAGCAATCAGATCTCGGCACATCGAAGCGCAACACCAACCTCATTTCCGAAAGCCTGCGGCACATTCCAATGAACCTTTTGCCATCCGATCAAATCATCGAATCTCGACAGCTTGTCCAATCGGTCTGAGACATCTTCGAAGTGGCCCTCACAGTTGTCACATCCACAGCAGCCGTAGGTCTCAGTACAGGGGGTGTCGTATACACTCGAATGTTTCGTATCTGTGCTCACAGGATACACATCTGACATGATGATGTCTGCTCCGGAAGCGTACTCTTTGTAATGGAAGTCTTCGCAATTCAGAGCCATGGAGACTGGATGATAACTGTTCTTTGTCAGTAGCGATTAAGCCATGCTGAAGTTTTCCTACTTACAGATCTAGAGATCGAATCTTCTTGTAGCCTTTCGTGAGGTAGTCGGGGACTACAGATTTGCCATCGGGTTCGTCTGCAATGCTAAGGTCGTAACGTGAGCAAACTCTGATCAAGTACAGCCAGAGGAAGAGACTATCGAATGCACTCACTACCAAAGCAGCAATGCAGGATGATCTCGCAGTCGTTTCACCTGCTCTTCAAGTCCTTCATCGATTCCCTTCTCCAGATACAACACATCATACTGCAGATAAAGACCTAAGTCCGCAGCCTTATCAAGATACTTCTCGAACTTGTCCCATGGAAATGGAGACTGTCCAAGCTCGCCTGTAGGTACGATGTGAATGAGATTGTAGCCCTGTTGGCTGAACGTCTCTAAGGTTTCCGGACCTTTGTCGAAGTATCTATCCCATTGAACTGGGATCGCATCTTAGCGACTACGGCGGTGGTGTTGGTAGTAAGTTGGACGTACCATAATAGGTATACGGAAAAATCGGCTTCCAGTCAGAGCCACCCTTACCGAAATGTCGAACATCTAGACCGCCATATCCGTTGTCGATCCTGACTGCCGTGCCTTTCTCTTTGGATGGTAATCGGAGAAGTTCCGTCGAAGAGGAGAACTTCTGCCCGTCCTGGGTCTCGGCATGGAGTACTACCTTATGAGGATCGGTCCGGGCTGGAATGTCATCAAATCTAAAGCTCACTTCTGCTACCTTGCCAAGCTGAACGGTCTCAGAGCCCTTGATCTTCAATGTCTTGCCGCTGATCGATAAGCGAATGCTCAGTTGTGTACTAGCTAATGCTGCTTCGGCATCGTTCTTGAAACTGCTCGATTTTCTCATGAGTCTTGAAGCCACTACATCTTCCTTGAAGTTGTTGTTCGGGTCATGAATTGGCTCGCCGACATAGTGCGAGATCGATGCATCGATCAAAAAGCTGCCCTGATCTTCGTTTTCAAGGTAGATACTCATGCGAGGAGCAATTTTGAGGTTGAGTAGGGGCTCCCTCGACTTATCTGGCACTGGAAAGTGGCCGCCGGGATTGAATGATTCATTTCTGCGAAAGTGATTAGCCAACCAGCATAATTTGAACAATGTCTAAACCAACGTCTTGCGGTAGGCTTTGCCGCACCAGATATCAACACCGTCCGGAGCATTGAACTGTGACTTTGGGTAATCTGCTAGGCAAGTTCGAAAAAGCAGTATTAGACCTGCGCCGATGAATTTCGCGAACATTACGAAGAGAGGGGATCAATGCCTTCTCATCTTTGCAGGTGCAATCTCGAGAGACCAGATAGCATCGATTCACCCGATGCTGCATTTTTGCCATGTTCGCTGACACCTGCCGAAGCATTCGTATCTTCGCAATGGTTGTGGTAGTTATCGTATTTGGTGTCAATACAACCTTTGGGTACAACCTAATGACCTCGATGGTACGGTAGTACTTCTGTCCTGTATAAGTTGCGTCCAGCCTCAGGTTACTGATCGTTCAAGGACCTTGCTAGGGTTCACAATGATACCTACAGGGCATGACCAGCGCAAACCCATGTCGACATTGCTTGGACGAATCTACACTCCGATTTAAGCATATAGCAGGCAGGGTGATCCATGCTAGCGCGGCGCTAACCGCTTTCGGTAAAAGCCAAGTTATGCTAGAAGCTTCTATAGAATAAATACTTAAGCGCTATTTTCTTCTTATATAATAGTTATCCTTTAGCTCTACTTTAGCGCCTCGCTTAGCGATCTTAAAGCTAATTAAAATACCTTTTATACCTACGCTATGTACCTTATAATATTATACTAGCTACTTAGAATATATAGCCGTTTATACTATAGCTAGATATAGCTTAAATAAGTATATTATCTATACTAAGACCGATATTATAACGCTAACTATTCGCCGAATTCTTTAGAGACTAATTATACCGCCTTACTTACGAAACCGAGGCTCTAGTACGCTTAGTATATCGACCCGAAAACGGCTAGCTAAGGCTTATATAGCTAATTACGACCGTAGGCGCTAGAAATAGTAGGAGGTAGCTCGTAAGCTTAGTATTCGAGCCCCGCTCTATATTATTAAGCGATTAATAGAGTAAGAGAGGCTTAGCCGTTTTAGACCTCTATATACCCTATAAACGTCTCTACTAATCCGGTAAGTACGCGTTAATTAGGCTTATTAATTCCTTAATACTAATTAGCTTAAAACGATCTACCTTAATAAGGTCGGTCTTTAAGCTATATTTCCGAAAGTTTAGGTTACGCGACTAGCTAATAATATCGAAGATCGTAGCTATCTAGATACGATTAAGCCGAGAGGGCTAAGGGAGTAGATCCTCTACTTTATAGGGTCTATCTCGGTTATTAGCTATAGACCCTTATATAAGCTACCTAAGGCTTAAACCTAGACTAGCTAATACTATCGCGAGAATATTATACCTAAGGTTATAATATTCCGCTTAGTACTCGAAATATAGGAAGGAGGCTTATTCTTATTAGTTGAAGATAATATACTATATTATCGTATATAATAGTCTCGGTAAGTATATATTAAGATAGGAACTAATCGAATCGTATTACTAGCTTATTCGCTAGAGCTAAACCTTATCGAGAATATTTAGGCTTATTAGAAGGAACGAATTAATAAGCGAAGGCTAAGACTAGCTATAGTTGCCGAGCTCCGAGCTACGGCTTATAACGAGTAGCTTAATATTCTAACGTAGCTTCTTTAAAATTTATTTAACTCTATATAGAAACGTTGCGAGTTAATTATTAAGTCTAACGGTTATCTAATACCCTATTAGCCCGCTTATATAGCCGTTTAACTTAATTCGGTTAGCGCCGCGCTAGCATAGATCACCCTACCTACCATATGCTTAAATCGGAGTGTAGACCAAATACGAGTCGCGGGCACTGACCCGGTCGGGTGCTAAACGGATAAGTACTCCTCAAGTGTGCAATTATGCAACGCCTTTCACAACAAGGTCTTGGGTAAGTGTCTTAAGAGGGTTGCATTGTGACAGAGTCCCAGAACGCGCTTTTTGTGTCGCCGTGACACTGCAGCGCGCCTTCGAGGTGACTGATGATTCTGGGTGGTGGTATGAGTGGGTATTTTTCGTGTGACCAGGCTTAGTGCCTGGCGCTTTTAACAATATTCAAATCCATGCCTCAGCATCCATTACACATTCGTGACATTCCAAACAGAACACCAGACTAGAGGCGTGAGGGCGCTGAAGGACAATTGACTCTGTAGAGTGGTAGCATATAGGGTCGCCGTGTCGAATAGGATAGGCTGGTTTCAGATTTTCATTTGGGAGGGGCAGCCTCTTTCTTCATGTAGCATTGAGCATGATAGAACGAATTACTCGCTTCGCAATCGTCAGTTGTGGGATCGAAACGTCGTTTATTGTCATTTATTGGGTGATCTCAAATCATGTCCATCCAGCTCCACAAGTATATGAGACTGATCTGCCTCAAAAGGCATATGCTTGCTGCCAGCTTCATGAACGGCACTGTCATCGCTCAACTCGGCTCGCTTGACTTGAGGCCGATCCTGTGCGAAATCGTTGTCGGGTTTCTTGCTCTCTCTTGCGTCATGCTCGGGCACATTCATTTGACGTCGCTTGCGTGCCCTCGATAACAGCCAGAGAAGAGAAGCGCAAAGTGCCAGTGCAACGAACGGGCCCACACCTATACCCACTGCCGCTCCGACTGCAATGCCATGCGATGATCGAGTATTGCTCGTGCCCGACGTGCTGCTGTTTGTGGTCCCGTCGCCGTTCAATGTACTCGACGTTGAGGTCAAGATTGAAGTGGCCGAATCGCTGCTAGTGTTCGGCGAAGTCGATGGGCTGGGTAAAATCGCGGTAGTCACGCGGCCACCATTCATCCACACTGCTGCGCCCGCTGTGAAAACTCTTTCCCTATCCTCACAACAGTCGCTGCCATTATTATGTCCATACTCTCCCATAAAGCCACCAGTATTCGAACAGCAGTAGGTCGTCGAAGTGCAGGCGAAGATCATCCATACGTTGTCCGTGGCCGTGACACCTGAGGTTCTGTTAGGAATGTCTCCAGTATCAGCATATTTTCCTTGCCTGTCTCCTGTTGCCAGCAATACTTGGGGCAATCGTCGGACTGCCACGTCGGATCGCTGCAGTAATTCCTCCAGTACTGATTGTTGATCGCTGCCTCTGGCATTTTGCAAAGCCCGGCAGTCGTGCACTCGTCGCTTGAGCCATCTGCTCTGTATGCGCAGCAAGCGCTAGCGGCGATGTCAGGATTGCATCGAAATGTTGCGATGATGGCTTCGGTGCCATTCGGTAGGTAGCAAGATTCTGTTTGCAGATTCGTGAAAGACATGATTCGAGCGAGTCCTGAGAAGGATTGAAGGGTTTGGATATAGCCAAAGAGGCGTCGCGACATGTTTTGAGATCCCATTTCAGCCCCTCCCAACGTGTGTAACAATTTGTTACACGACTGCGCAGCCACCCGTCCAGACCATGTTTACGCGTGCTGGCCTGCACTTGGGATAGTACGATTTTCGTGCCACTTCTCAAGAGTCGCTCAATATGACTAGTAAATTTGTGGCGGACTTGATAGTGAACGCCGTGCAGGTCGAATAGCCAGAGCTGTATAGATCGGAGAAATGAGCCCGAAAATGATGATGAGCGATAGCCTTGCAGGTCACTCAGCCTAGGAAATCGCTCCACGTCAATTTGCATGTCGTGATTCGATGCGCCGCAGAATTGCTAGTTGGCACTCGTGACAAGTCGCACACCGGTCCGCAAGATTGAAGCGGTTTCTGGAATGTGGATTTGAAGCTTCAAGAGTCGAGTGAAATCCGGCAACAATGATTTCAAGTCATATTCGCACTCACACGCAAGCGATGCGAAGGGCTGTTCAATGGCCTCTCAGCCTCCTTCCCTCTCTGCTCTACGCCTCTCCTTGGCCTCCTTCTTCGCTTTCCGACTCTCTGCCATCCTCTTGTTCACTTTCCGCTCCATCTCATGCTCCTCCTGCATGAGCTTCAACTCCTTCTCGATTCGCTCATTCTTTTCTTTAGCCTCCTGCCGAGCGCGTAGTCTCTCCTGCAATAACTCCTTGTTCTCATCGATCTCTCTCTGTATGGCAGCGCGCATATCCTCCGTCGTAGTGACGTGCCTGTTCCTGTCGAAGAAGTCCTCCGCAAACGTGTCCATTTCCGGGTCAAGTCCTGGCCCGCCTTCCAGATAGCCTCCGGGATGCGTGAGCTTAATTCCGGGTACAGGACTGGCGAATATTCGTCGTGGATCGTCGAGTGGCAGTGGTAGCTCCTCTTCGCTGATATTGGGAAGGCTTTCGATAGATATGTCTTGTGCGCGGACAGACACGCCTTCGACAGGTATGTCTGCACTGCCCTCTGGTATTACCCGAATGCCATCTTCACCTGACAGCCCGTTGAGAACAGGTTGCATGAGCGCATCTTCGAAGTCGGCATCGTATTTGAGGTCGTGCGGTACATAGCTGGCATATGCACCATTGGGTTGTTCCTCCTGTGGTGGTGTGGGAGCACCTGCTGCAGGCGCGTTGTCTATGCTCATGTCGTATGTGTATTTCTCGTCTCTGCTACTGGCTTCTGCTTTGGCTGAGCAAGCTGCGGGTAGAATCTTGCTACAATGCTCGCACTCCAGCTAATGCCGAGCAGCAAGCAGAAGACGAAGAAGAAGACGGCGATCGAGTAGGTTTCCATTATTCGGAAGATCTGTCCCTCCGCCCTTCTTTTCGTCTTTCCGTGCCGCAGTTGCTGCACCTGCACCGGAAGCTTTGCTGGCTGGTGCGGGTGCGGAGGAAGCGCGAACGGCTGGTCCAGGTCCAAGCTTTCGCCCTGATCCCGATCCCGCCTTCCCTGTTGTGGCCGTATGCGTATGCGTATGCGACACCCACCATCACATGCACGACACGAGACATACACCAAATGATTGCTAGACAGTACAGTCGCGTGCGCATACAGTCGCCGACTTCAGATCAGCACGATTGATGCCGATGTCAACCAAAAATTGATTTTGATTATAGCCTGCCTGCCACTCCTGAATATCGAACCACGATAACAACAGCCAACCACCACCATGGCCTCGACAGCCACCACATTACCGGCTGTCGCCCAGGACTTCCGCTCCCTCAGTCGACAGCCGCCCAGCGATCCCGACATCCAAGCAACGCTCTCCGACTTCCTCACCTACACTGAGCACTTTCCCGCGCATCTGACGCGTGCCCTGACCCTGGTCCACGAGCAACGCGCCAAAGCAGAAGCCGCGATCAGATCTGTACACGAGAACACTACAGCCTACAGCATACTGCCGAGCATCAAGCATGCCCGTCCAGACCCGGTCAAGTTGCGACGCGACATCAGCCTGGCGCTGGAAGAAGCCGAATCAGCGTGTCGCATGTCTGTAGAGGAGGCTGTGAGGCTGGACGATGAATGCCAGAGAGAGGCCAAGCGCCTTGATATCGTAGCAGAGAAACTCAAAGCACAGCCAAAGCCACCCTCACGCGATCCTACGCCGGAACAGCAGGCCCTCACTTCTCCTAATCTGAAGAGAGAGCGCCGCATGAGCACCAGAGCAGACGATGGCAAAATACCAGAGAAGCAGTCGCGGCGGGTTCAGGACAAGGCAGCAAGTAAGCTCAAGGGCAGGAAGATCATGGTGCCAGGCGAGGTGCTACCACCACCTGATCCCAATGCGCCTGCCAGCGAGTCAGTCTGGAGCTCGCCACGGCCGTCTCCACCATTACTAGAAGAGCCCGTTCCAGAGACTGTGGCAAAGAAGAAGGGCGCAACACCACGCCCCAGATCACGCACGCCGAAGCCACCGAAAATGGACAAGGAGAAGAAGGAAAGCTCACGCAAGGAGGACAGAGATGCAGATAGGAAGACACCAAAGCCTAGAGGGCCACGCGCACCTGGTCAGCCTGGCACCAATGCCCATTCCGCTGTAGCGGGTATCAGCACTTCGAACGCCTTGCTAGCACTCAAAGAACCGCCTGCCGACGCCGCCAAAGGAAGCAAATGGTTGCCCTGGGTAAAGCTCACGGAATGGGAAATGGCCAAATTGCGCAAACGCATGAAGAAGAATGCGATATGGGTTCCCAGTCAGACGATGGTACGACGCGAACTTAAGAACCTAGGCCGAGGCATTGCTGGCAAGGAGGCAGCCAGAGCAGAGGCAGAGGCGGGTGGGACAGACTTTGTGGACGAGCATAACGAGACTGATCCGACCAAAGTTGAAGTTAGTGGCGAGGAGGCGGCTCAGATGACTGCTATGCTCGGTCCACCGCAAGTCTATGCTGACGATGACGATGCCGACGCCGAGCTTATCAACCGAGGCATGAGACTAAATGAGGCAAAGAAGTTGAAGAGGCAGCGGTTGTTGGAAGAACAGGCACTTCAAGCACAACTGGCAAGAGAGCAAGGTGTGGAGCCTCCGTCTGATGGCAAAACGAATACGGCTTCACCTGAAGGGCAGAAGAAGCGGAAGCGAGAGATGACGCCAGCAGCAGGCTCTTCGAAGACGGCAGAGCCTGTTTCGCCAGAAGCTCGACCTCAGTTGAAGAAGATCAAGATCAATCCACCGTCGAGGAGCGACACTACTTCGAAGGTCCCTTTAGCTCCCGCTGGCGCGTCATCCTCCCCAAAAGCAACATCTCAGCGCAACCGCCGGGCAGCGACGCCGCCAGCTACCAAGAAGCCCATCCTCACCCTCAAGCTTAGCAAGGCAGTCTCTGAGGAGCCTCCCAACAGGCGTGCGAGTCTTCGAAGGAGCAGCAACGCGAGCTTGCCAAGTGGCAGTCACCCGTCCACCAACACCCCCACTTCGCCGAAGAGCGCAACTCTGAAAGAACAGTCTACGACTAAGAGCGGCCGACGCACAAGACGACCTGCTCCAGGTGTCATCACTACCAACGACGACGAAAGCGCCAAGGTTGGTGTGTCGCAGCGCAAGGCCGCACCACGAAAGCGTGGCCAGAATGTCAAGAAAGACTCTGCTGCTCCGCCAGATCCTCTAGTCACACTTGAGCCAGAGGAGGTGATCGATCCAGATGAGCCACGGTACTGCATCTGCGGCGACGTGAGTTGGGGCACCATGATTGCCTGCGATAATGACGATTGCGAGAAAGAATGGTTCCATCTAGACTGCGTGGCACTGACAGACTTGCCTCCTCGACGGACAAAGTGGTACTGTCCAGACTGTCGCAAGAAGTTGAAGCAGGGTCAGAGCACGAATGGCCTGGTTGGGAGAAATGTCGGGACAGGAGCTCGCTAGGAACAGTTCGGTGACATTCAGGACTCGCCGCCTAGGCCAGAGAAAGGAAGAGCTTGCGAAAGCTGTCGCCAGAGAAAGATGAAGTGCAAACATATGTTGGAAGTGGCACAATATAACCGCAGGAGGGGTGCAGCATGCCAAAGTTGTTACGGAAAGAAAATGGAGTGCAACCATACAGTGCCGTCGAACAGATTGGAGTGGTTCAGGGCTTGCGAGAGTTGCCACCGAAGGAAAGTGAGGTGCAATCACGCCAGCGACACTTCTATGGAGAGCGTTCAAAGTACTGCTCATGAATGATGACACGGGTTGGTTTCGGGATGTGTAGTGCTGGTTCTCAAGGCGAGGGAAGACACGGATCGCACGATACCATAGTTTATTGGGAGCTTCGCATAGAGTTACTATGACACGAACGCGCAAGAGGATTTCTTGAGACTTGCCTAGGAGTAGTGCAGCAACTTTTCACACGCGTTGATCTCTGCATCATGCACAAATAGCTGAATCTTAGCGCGCTCTGCATATGATGCTGGAGATAAGGCTGCTGTCCGCGTATTTCAATCAGAGAAGCTGACCTCGGTAGATGCAAACATAATCGCCTCAGATAAGTTTATAGTCGTCAATTTTTGGTGGCATTGGGCGACCGCTACAACGGTCACTAAGAATGCACGGCGTTGGTTGTTGGACCTGTACGCATCTAGCCATATGGACTGCACTAGATTTGCTATATGACCTGCACTCTTCTAGCTATTCCTTGACTATCTATCGTCTACGGCTCTAGCTATTCGATTGGTCCAGCTCTCACTATCCTTCCTGTACAGCTTTGGCTATTCAACGTGCACGGCTTTATTTATTCGACTTGTACGTCTTTAGCTAACAGTCTGCTTGTCCACCCTGCATGGTCCTAGCTGCCCGGCTGACGATTCATTCCTGATTGCTTGGTCTGATTGAAGTTACTGGAAATGTTTGTTGCAAGGACTGCTATCAGTGAAAAACTGCACGCCTCTCCATTCCAGTCCTCGCAACTCTTCGAATCCCTTAACTTCCTTCATGTCCCTCAAAAACTTTGCTGTGAGGACTCCTACAAATCTGAAATCTAACCAGACTCTCTAACGAGGCAGCCATTCTCATCGTGGCAGGCTTCTGAATCTTCACACCCTCAGTCTATCGCTTGTTGAAAGTCCGCTGTGGTGTCAGATTCGACGGGAGGTGAGTCTTGCGTTCGGGCGTTCACCGAAAATGGTCTCATCGGCTGTGTTGGGCTCATGGGGGCAGTCGGGCATGGTAGACCTAGAGTATCCGCGAACTTGTCGTTCGCGCTTGCGTCTTGGGGCCGGGTAGGCGACTGGTGTCGGGGCAAATGGGCCTTTGAATAGCCACGACCCTGCAATGACCAAAACCTAGATTTCTGGCTGTATGAATTGTTGCTGAGGAAGGCCTACGAGCCGCATTGTTTCGAGACCCAGCGGCCTTCCGTGGGTCTACCAATCTGTTCGCCCTTGACTTCGCTGCCCGTTGGACTAATACCTGCCCAGCTGGATGTAGTAGCCCACCGTGGTGCTGCCTGGAGTATACATTTCTTTCCGTGCCACGTAGCGGGCTTCTTTTGCGTTGATGACATCTTGGTGGGTTCAGCCTGGCTAAGGTACTGCCATACCATTTCGCGGCTCCTTAGCCATCCTGTGAAATGCAGTCGTGACATAGTTTGAGATACTTTCGTTGCCACTCTGCTAGCAGAGACTCACGGCCTTGATGACAAACTCGCTTACCGAACATCTGTCGGCGACATCTCCAATGCGATAAGCTTTCGCTTCGAGGTCGGGTGCGGCAACAAGCGGGTCTATGTGGAATTGTCGCGTCAGTGCGCCTTCCCCGTTGTCAATGCCGGGTCCCATCTGATTGTGAGTGCGGGCATCGGGAGTGATGGCATAGATGTAATTGAAAAGCGAAGCCTTGGAGACATCTGTGAAGCGATAGACGCAAGGTAGCGGCTTCGAACTCTCCAGCTTAATCGCCGCTCGTACACGCGTGATGAAGGCAAAAATGTCGCGGTACACAGTAGTCGTGCCGAAGTAAACTTGTGGGTTGCCAACACTTGTGAGGAGGCTTGGTAGGATGAGAAAGGTGCCTCAAAGCCAAACCCTGGGTCTATTGACTGATTCATCTGATACTCAGGTTGGTAGGTAGACCTGGAGTTGTGAGGTGCGCGGTCGAACTCGGTATCGTAAGGCAGGCACCAGCGTCTGCTGCCGGCACCAGGAGGCAGGCTTGAGGGCGGATGGTTCGAAGAGCAGACTCGATTTGGTTGTTTGAAGCATTTGCTTGCGTGCAGTCCTGATTTGCTCTTCCATTCATCCGCACCAGACCATTAGCGTGCGTGTGCCCGCCGCGAGCATCATGTCTGGTCTGTGGCGCAGACCCATACCTGCCAGGCCTATTCTGCCTATTTCCGGCATCTCCCGAGCCCTTAATCAGCTTGCCAACCACTACGATGAGCTGATCCAGCTTTGTGTTCACATCGTTGGAGTTGTTGTTGCCATTCATCGTGTCATTGGCATTGTTAGCAGGCTTCGTGAAGGCGTTGTTGGTCCGTTGCAGTCGTAGCGCCCACGCAGCAAGCCGTCGAGACTCGTGAACACCAACGCCGAATCTGGACTCGCCGAATCGAGCAACTGCATCACGATTTTCCTATCTGCATCGACGTGCTCGAAACACCTTGTGAGACTCCATGCTCTTACATTTTCTGCCAAGGCTATTTGACCAGATGGATGCAGAACAGCAGAACGTGTCCACAATGCCGGGCTGAAGTCCAGATGAGCAATTTGAAGCTCATATGAGGTATTTGAGTGCGCAGCGCGCACGTAAGCAGAGCAGGGCCCGATCACTCCAACCGCCTTGATGTTCGAGTGCACTTGGCGTTTGAGCCAGTTGTCTCGACACTTTCTTGGGTTGATTGATTGCTGCACGGATATGCAGTCCGTGGCTAGGGAGCAGAAGATCTTAGATTCAGCAGCTTTCAAAGCAGAAACACGTATCTATTGCCGCTTCGTCGCCGTCTCCAAAGCGAAGTCTCCGTCGCCTTCATTCCTAACCCAAGGCTTCAAAGCCAATTCCTTGGCGTCTTTCTTGATACTTACCCTCGCCTTCAACTCATGACTATCTTTCATTTCAGCATAAGTCCTCTTGCCCAAAACCGTAACGCCGGCCAGGAGTGCTACATCTAGAGCAGTCTTCCAAAGCAATCTTCGACTCACGCAGCTCGCACCTTTGGGGTCGAGTTGTTTGCGACCTTGCAGAACACCATTTATGATTGTTTCCTGCCGGCGTGGCGTCCATAGCGTGGAGAGATTGCTTGGTGATAGATTTGGATCGGGAGTGACTGGTTTGGCGAATACAAAGTCGTGAGTCGTGGTCCGAACCTCAAAAGGGCGAAATTGATAGCCATGCCGTTGCCATCCTTCCTGAACCTCTTTCGTAGCGAGCGGTGCCATGCGACCTGAATGATACCATCAGCTTTCCCTCAAGACCATTCCCTCCTTTTCAACTCACCATGCCTCCCCCAAGCCCTCTCCATGCCTACCTTTCCCAATCTCCACTCGTCTTCCGGCACAACAAGCGTACTCAACCACGTGCCCTTCACGTCAACCAAACAACTCACCACCCCGCTCAACAAACCCGTACACTCTTTCATGGCTAGCTTATCCGAGCAGCTCTTACTCAAAGTCTGCGGCGCATCAGGTCGTGCCGGCTTTCTCCTCACCACTCCAAGCTGGTCAAAGTTCCCCCTGCCTAGCATTCCTCCTTCTTGTCTGACGGCCCAAGGAGTGGAGTCCTCTTGGGAAGATATTGTGAGTTCCATACTCGCGTCGCCGCAAGGAGTTTGGGATGCGTACATATGGATCTTGACGTCTTCTTGGAGTGCGAAAGGTGGGTGGTGTTGTGCTTGCTTTTCGCCCTGAGCACGCCATTTTATCCACGCACTTGTATGGTCGTTCCCAAAGCCTGTCTTCGCGAGCTCCGCGCATTCGTCGAGAAGGAAACGATTGAAGCTGCGAATCGCAAGGATTTCGGCGTGAGAATCGTGAAGGATGTTGCCGTTCGCAAGCGCGATTTTGTTTTGTGGTAAGCATTTCATCCCAGTCGCCAAAGCGGCGCATGTTAGGGACGAGGTGTTATCATGATCTTGGCTACGATTAGTACTGTGTCAGTAGTTCTAGCTATGCCGTCTAATGGTCGCGGTTACCTTTGCTGAGCACGATGCCAGCCAGAGGTACCCACTCACGGCGGCCTTGCTCTTGTATACGAGGCTTGCATTTACCCGGTAGTGCTTCAAATGTCTTGAGGACACAGTCAGCGATGCTATCGCCAGATGGACTAGGCATGAGGAGCGAAGTCATGCACCCGCTTCAGATTGATGAAGGACAGGAGGAGGAGGAAGCTCAATATTACAGTTAACCTTCGAGATAAGCATGAAACCCTAATTCAATGCCAAGAGCGAGAGAGAGAGGCAAAAGGTTTCGACTTCAACAGCTTACTCTGTACTGAATCTAGCCAGCATCTGGGAATGCACCACGCTACTGACCAGTGATCAGCGTTTCGATGGAAACGAGCCGGCAGACACTACCTCTCAGAAACGTTGAAATCAAAAGGACAGCGAAGTTTTGAAGAATCCAAGGGAGAAAAGGCCCAGAGGCAAATCTAAGGAGAAAAAGCTGGCTCAGAACGATGAGGGTGATGGCGATGGCGACGACGGGGATTCTGTGCCGATCTTCAAGGCTATGTATTCAGCCAAGCGCCAATTGACGTTTATTCCTCGCGAATTCGATGAGGGAACCTTGACCATTCGACTTGAGGGCTTTGATCCAGACTTCTTCGACGACAAGAATGAGCTCGCTGGACTGAAGTCTTCTGCGCGGCGATCTGCCAATTTCATGGCACTTCGAGAGCGCGAGGTCATCAATGCCATCGCAGAAGGCAGAGGCCAAGATACGTCTGTCAAAAGCCGTTGTAATCAGATCACAGCACTCGTACCATGGTCTCCACGCGCCGAGAAGCACGTCGAGCGCTGTACGAAATTTAGAAGCCGTCGAAAGCAGCACTCGATGAGCAAGCAAATTTGGGACTTGGTCGCTCCACGACAGACCAAGTTCTACAACAAGTATATGGAGACTCTGACCGGCGAGAAATTGGACTTCCAGAAAGGCAGAAATCTCCATGGCGCTGAGACGTGGACTCGCAGTGAACAGGATTAGGATAAACGAGCGGCTCAGGACGATGAGCCAGTTGGAGAGGATCATGACGGTGCTGCCATTCGGAGACCTAATCCTCTTGAAATGCGCGTGTATCCTTCCCGACCGGAGAAGGAAAGCTACAAGTTTACGAGGGATGCCGAAGGCGAATGGACTTGTACATTGTGCCATCAGCCCGACTGGACATACTTCAGTTGGTATCAACTTCCAAAAGATCTCGACGCAGGTCGCCAAGAAGTGATTCGTCAAGCTCGAGGATCAATGGCTGTACACGACTTCCTTGAGCTTGTTGTGCCGGATGAGATGTTGACACAGCTAAAGAAGATTGCCGCCAGTGTATGTGACGTCGTCGAAGATGCTCGAGGATTCACTGAACCGGCATTCCCATTCTCGGCTGGCGACTCGAACTGGACTCCGATTATCGATGCCAAAGCTACCCTTGAATAGACTGGCGAGCGACATCCACAGCCATTGACGATGGCCAAAAGGGCCCCAAATATGACTGCAAAACCAAAACCATACATTACACCTGCAGCTCGCTCACAAACGCATGCGACTGCGGAGATCTTCTAGTTGCCGAACACTTCGATGAAGACATCTCCACTAAAATGTCAGCGTTGTATCAGTTGCCCGACTGGCATCCTACGTCGATCGAAGAACCAGTCTACCATCGATCGGATCTTCCCTCGTGTAAGACGGTCTTTCAGAGCTACGGCGAGGAATCTACTCTGGCCAGCCACGGCTTCCTTGACTATTGGGTCACTGAAGGTCGCTTGGTCTTCGGATACGTGTCTTTACCTGGCTGGTTCGGCTCGGTGTTCCCACAGGTCATCACGCTGCTTCAGGCGAGTACATTGCCACAAGTAGCTAACGACCCGCAAAAGCTGAATGAACTTAGATGGTGACTCCCTCAAGGCGAACCAAGCCGTGGTAGATCAATTTCTCTACGGAATGTCTGAGGAGTCTATGTCAATCTGGTGCGCCGCAGTATATCAGCTGGTCTTTTCCTGTTGCACAACCACGACTTGGACGTCCCATCGTCGTGGCGAGATTGACGTAGATTACATGCGCATCTACCACAATGCCCTGGAGTTCTTGAGTCAGCTCCCTCCAGGTCCCAGAATCCTTCTTATCGATGCTCTGCGTACACTCGCTCCCAAAGGTCAAGCTCTCAGATTTTGGGATAATCCAGCCGAATATTACGCAGCAAAGTGGTCACAAGACACCGCGTCACTGCCGATCGATGCCGACGCGGAGTACGAGAGCGAGAAGCCGGTGGGTGCAGCCGAAGCACGTAGAGAGGCAGAGAAAAGCGGTAAGAGGGTGCGTACATCCGGAAAGAAAGATCCAAAGGGATCCGTCGCCAAGAAAGCAAAGCCTACAGCGAAGTCTACCGCGATAGGAAAAGCACATGATGGTACTGCCATCTAAGCCTGTTCCAAGCAATCCATGTCGGTTTGCGAGCATGCTGGGAGACGCAGGGGAGAGGAGCTGAGCATAAGTGAAACTTCCGAGAATTCACCTGAGAGATGGTCTGAAGTCAACTCGGGCCTTCCGCTCAGCGATTTAGTGCTTTCTAGGCAGTTCGTGGCAGATTGCAAGCATGGAAGAGTTGGCAATGGAGTTGAGCTAAGCACAGATGAGGCTCACGAATGGCCTAGCTGCGAGAAAGTTTCATGCCACGCATGGTGCCTTGGACTCAATGGAGCGGTTCCTTCCGGGCAGCCCACACCAAATTGCAATCATGCCAAAGAGGACACAAGACTAGAGCTTAGCACACGTGAGGCACTGGGAATATCACCTATGCGATGTTTCCATAGTCAGATCCATGTCCAATTCTGTGGGTTAATGTGCCACAACGCTCTCCCACTCCGTTTGGGGGCATTGCGAAGGGCATACCAGGTTGGAGCTAAGCACACGTAAAGCACTAGAACAATACTTGTGGAGCGACTTGCCATTCAGACCTGATAACATGGAGTTAGTTGTCCTTATGCGCTGTCACGCCTCTCAATGACAGTACGGATATCGATGGTCACCGATCGATCATGATGATTTGGATCAAAAGACAAGATTTGGATATCACAGCTGACTCTCACCTCCCAGATGGCAACCTCAGCTATCCTTTCAACTCAGAATATCGATTCAATGTCCCTCTCTCCCATCACAGACTCATTCGAAGCCATCCTGCCCATCCAATCAAAACACCTCAGGGGACGTGGTCTCAAGGGTAAGACACTCACGCGGACGCGTTCCGTCCGAGATGTGGTTCTCATGCCACAGAACGTCGGACAATGATTCCTAGAGGGCGTCCGTGAGTGATGCGAGGTTCGATTCCCGCCGTCTCCACCAAGTGACTATAGCTATGCTCGTATTGTCAGACACAGTGGGCTGAAGTCAGTATTTCCTTTTGGAGCTGGTTCAATGTTTCCCCTTCTGAGACACACACGTTCGACTTGATTTCTCATCTCATTCTTGGCATCTTGAGCAGATTTGACAATGTCTAAAGATTGAAGAGCTCAGACATTCATTCATCCAATAAGCACCACAGGGCATCTGGTCTAATGGTAAGATCCGTATGAGCCTTCGGCTGCATCTCGCTATGCAGATCGTCGACCACATGCTGCCAATGAGCAGCTCAGCCAAATGGCTGACGCGCTTGGACGCAGGGCGCTCATACGGGATGTGCGGTTCGATACCCACGGTGTCCATCGATTTTCTTGCCGTGTCACGGTTCAAACGTATGACTCTTTGCGTCAGTTCTGGTGCATGTGAAAGCTTGGCATCCAAAATCGTCTTTTTGCTTCGCTTTTGTCCTTTTGTACCTGAACAAGACACAAGTAACAATGAAATGGACTGATCGTCATCCAATGAGCCACACAGGGCATCTGGTCTAATGGTAAGATCCGTATGGAACCTCGTCACTGGCACCCCTAGGCGTAGAGTAGGGCCTATGAGCCTAGTGGTCTTCGCAAGAAGGCTAACGCATACTTTCCATACGGGATGCGTGGTTCAACTCCACGCGGTGCCCATCTCATTTTGCTTCGATTATGAGACACGAGAGTGTGTCCGTGAAGGGATGATGGATGCTGTTCATTTGAACATTGTTTAAGCTGTCAGCTTATAGTCTCCTTTGCTTCGAACAGCAGACCTCGAAAGTTCAACTTCCTTCTCGTCTGCGAGAGTACATTCACCAGGTGGCTAGGCTTTGGGTAGGTCGCCGTTCGTCGCAACTCCACGATGCGGTACGAGCGGTGGTCATTACGTCGCAGACAACAGTACAGTCTCGAGCATCGAGCGTAGAGCGCACAGATTGTCACTCAACACGTAGGCGAGGTTGTTGATCATTCTCGATTGCTGCGCTTTAACCGTGACGAAATCAAAGGACAAATGATTGATTAGCTCAGGCATACACGACCTTCTGCTCCGATATTACAGGTCCAGCCTGTCCATGCGGCTTTGCAGCCAAAATCCTAGCCTCCTCCTTCAAGAATTCCAGTACCATCGCTCTTATTCTCTTGGGTTCCAAATAATGCACACCTTTAGGATATCCATCGAGCGGATGAAAAAGCCTGGCACTGCACATCTCGCCAACTTCGACCACATCTACGCCAAAATGCCCAGACTTCAAAGGATGTCTGAAGAGCGCTATAGAGAAGTAGTGTGTCGTAGCGATCTTCCGGTTCATGAATGAATATCGACATACCCACCATGAACCCTGAACATTCACAACTTCTGAATACCCGATTTCGAGATTCTTGAGGCATTTTCGGACTGTTTTGACCAACCAAAGCAAATCGGTGTGAGTGAACGAAGGACTCCTGAGGCGACGTGGTAATGTGTACATCGCATCGGGATTCGTCGAAAATATCTTATGCATATCGCAGCCTTCATATGTCAGAAGCCTTCCTCGCTGAACGTTGGCGATCGAGAAGAATGGGTCGTAAGGCAATGGCCATGGCGACTTCGGGTCGAAGGACGAAACACTGATTTCGAGCGCGAAGCCTTGAAGGTATTCTAGGGCTAAGCTGTCGACGTGGTTGCTGCTTTCCAGGTAGCTCGCGCGAGAGCCGTGCAGGGCGAGCCTGATCGAATCGTGCATGCTGCCGAGATTGGTGTCGATGTGTGCGTTTCTGTCTAGACAGGATTTGGCTGCGTCCAGTGTAATGACGGCCTCGTCGTGCATGCCTGGAAAGTCGTAATGTGATGGAGGCCGCTGGTATGCTTCCGTGATATCGAGATGCGGTGTGTCGAGTTGCACAGCGTCTTGCTCAGCCAAGAGCATGCGGCGAGATGGCATTCCGGCCGCGTTCTTGTCGCCACTTGGAGCGATCTGGGCAGCTATGGCGTATGCTAGCGAGGCATCAGATCTGCGATTTTGCGTGGCATAAAGGTCTCCAAGCCAGTACGCAGCGGCGCGATCACCATCGTCAAGGTCGTTGATCCTCCGAATTGGCTTCCGCATCACAGTGATGAAGCGCTCTATAACATCATCCCACTCGCCGCGGAAACTGGAGCAAATCGCGAGTAAGTGCTTTACTCTTCGGATACGGTTCTCGTCCTGGAGATCTCTCATTGCTCTGAGATGCTCGAGTAGGTACAGTTCAGCCCTGTCCCAATTGCGTCGATTCCAGAAATGAGCAATTGCTTGAACTCGCTCATAGTCGATCAGATTTGGAACATCCTTTCTTCTTGGAAGAGTGCTTGGATCAACTCTGAGACATTCGGTTGATACCCAAGCGGCATGCTGCTCAGCCAAAGTCTTTCGCTGCGGTGTGTCGGCTTTGCGTAGAGTTGACTCTCCAGGCGGCGTTTTATGGCTTATATTCTGCACTTGTCTTGTGATTTCACCGAAAGGGCTCTTTGGACCCGTACCAAGCTGAACCGTATTCTTCGCGCTGATGTTTTTCCGCCTCAGCCAAGAATTTTTGATCTCGCGCATGTCTATTTTTCTGGGACGACTGTCAGTCGAGTTGCGGATTGGCAGCTCGCTTTCGTCCTGGCAAGATGCCCAGGGTCTGCTCGAGTGCTCGTTGTTTGCATTGGCTTCATTGCAGCCAGCATTGCTAATTGCATCTGGTGATGTAGGTTCGGAGGAGGGTGGTTTCTTCGGCTCGCCTTCATCCAGCGTACCAGAAGGACTCGGCGAGGGTTCAGAAACTGTCACTAGTGGTACAGCCTGCTTGCCTCGCAGCTCTGTGGTCAGAGTTTGGGTTATGGGATGGAATGTCGGTTGTAGAAACCTCATTTCGAAGACTAGATGTTGAAGGTCTTTGCTCGACTCCAGCTATAGGCACTCTTCGTTTTCGTGGTGGAGGCACAGGCGGTGCAGGTACGAGCGGTGGGGTGCAACTTCTGCAACGGTGTCAATATGTATATATGATGCAGTGGATTTCGAATGCTTTTCCATTACTGACCTTTCCGTATCATTACTGGTCGAAGGCCGGTCAGCGTCGGGATCTGGAGTCATCACCTTTCCCTGGAGATTTGCATTAGTGCTGCCAGCCGGCGCTCCTCCTGTTGACCGTAGCTCAACTTGGTTACTGTCTGGTGGATCGACGTCTAGGATAGCGCGCGATTCTCCTTCAGCTGCCACTTTGTTAGTCTGCTTTCCTTCCTCGTCCGAGTCGGAACCAATCTGAGATCTAGCATCTTGGAAGGACCAACTTGATGACGAGCTTGGAGAGCGCGTCAGCAGACTCCCAGGCACATTATCATCATCCTCGGCCAAGATTGTCTTGCACGCATCATCAAATGGCAGTGAAAGTGGATCTGGCGTAGCAGGAATTGAATGCCAGCTTCCAGCCGTGCTAACACTCTTTAGGCTGGGAGGTGATGTTGCGTTTGAAGTGTAATCTCCCGTCATTTTGAAAGAGGTGGGCAGTAGCACTTCCTTCTCCTCACTAACGACACGAAGCGCCGGTATCGATGATGCGTACAGGGAAGACGAAGATATGGATTCCGCATCGCGAGCGCATGAATTTGCCTCCGACCAGGCGTTATCGGTACATGTCGTTCCCGTGCTGCAAACCGATAATGGATGAAGTACCGTCTCCGTAACGACGCCGCTGCTTGATAGGTTTGAGCTACTGTCTCTTTGAGCGGCATCCTTTGATATTCCACCCATAGCCTTGTATGCCGATTGCAGGTCCTCGGTCAGACTTTCGATGGTCGTCTTAAACCTTCCGATGGCTTTCTCGTCAAGACGCGCTCCAGGTGAGCACTTGTAGGAGACAAGTGCCACGTCCAGGCGTTCGAGTAACATGCGACACATCACTAGAGGTCTTAATGGTATTGCCTTCTCGGGATGTGATCTCAGCAGATCGACCACAGTCTCAAGAATATCGCGAAATTGTTCCATGTTGCCTGTTAGGTGTTGAAATGCATTTTTGGCGTCCCGACCTAGATTGCGATATTAGCACATGGGCGCCTCCAAAGCCATTACCACGTACAATTTCGAGAGACTTTCCGAACGAGGTTGTCACAATCTTGCAGCAAGATTACATCTTTCGTTTCGTAGTGCACCTCGCTCCTTGAAGGATTCATGGTTTGAAGCAGCGAGGGCGCTCGACCTTGACAGCCACGCGGTGCTCACTGATTTAACTTCGTGCAGTCATAGACGATGAAGGAGCTTGGAAGCGATTCCGTACTGAGCTCACACGGCGGGCTCATGTATAGCATGCCAACTCCGCCCACTGACTAATGCTGAGCCTCTTTGTCGAATGTGCGAGCGTTCAGTCTGGGTCGTAGGATGGGACGTATCTCAGTCATCGAAAGGAGTCGTGTCGCTCAAGAAGACGTTCTGGGACGCAAGTATTGAATGATCGTCAATCTGACCCTATCGAGTCTGGACCTCGAGCCGTGGACCAGTGTCTACGTAAGTCCTGCAAGTATCCGCATAGCAAACATCGGTTTGTGCTACATGTCCAAAGCCATCAACCTGTGAGCAGCGAATATCCCAAGATGCTCGGACGTCATTCGTGGCAGTGTAAACTCGTTCCTGCTTGCTTGAGCGAGCACAACAGTATTGTTTCGAAGAGGTGTTCCTAGGCCAGTCTTGGCACATCCATTCAGGTGGCTGCCAGTAATCTCAGCACCGGCTGTGCTATGGAGTTTTCTGATATTGGTCGCATGTTGTCCCAGAGTCCAACCTTCCCTCAAAGCGACACAGGTGCTGCCAACTAGAGTCATACCATTGCGATGGGTCGGGCCTGTGTCGGATCACAGCATCGCAACAATGCTGCACTGCGTCCAAGAAGTTTATCTCGGGTGCGAGCGTGGACTCATGGCTGCCTTCGCTTGAGCACCGCAATGACAAGCCATTTCTTGCGAGCAGTGGGATCTTCTCTGCCACCGTCACGCTCCTTAGCCCACTCTCTTTGCTTGCCATCGATGTCTTCCTCGTACATCTCTTCTATCTCTAGACCCTGGGAGACCGCTACATCAAAGAAGTTCGCCAGCTTGAGACGACCAGTATGGAAGCCCGCGATTGCTAGAACCCTCGCATCTGGTGATGGATGCAGCATATGGATCATGCTTCGGACCAAATTATCATGCTCATGCGGCATCCAGTAGCAGTCTGCTGCAATGATGCGCGTGAAGGAGTGCGCGTTATGTGCAGCAAACTGGGATGTCACGTCTCCCCAAGCGTAGCCTTGTATTGTGTAAGAATCGCTCAATTGCTGCGGAATAGCTGCCTCCACATTACGTTTGATGCTGTCCAGGACTGGCTCTGCGGGATAATCAGATATCACGATCTAGGCAAGATGAGCATCAAGCATGTTCTGTAATGTTTGGTTTTGCCTACCTCTCGCGCACCTGCCAATGTGGCAACTATCCCGTTCAGGCCGACACCTGCAACATTAGCAATAATCAGCCGGCTCCTTCACCTACATCTCATGAAAGTGTGCTATCCCACCTGCACCTAATTCTAGTACTCTCTCGCCCATGACAGTCCATCTGGCGTCAGGTTCACTACTGATCAATTCGGCCATTTTGATGCCCGCGTTCCACAGATAGTGCGCGAAAAGCTGCCGATCGGCCTCCTGCTCAGGATTTGCTGTTCTCAACTCGATATCCCCGAAGCGTTTGCTCCTGTAAACAATCAAGCTTCGATCATCGCCATGCATATTCCGCGTGTCGTCCGGGAAGATGAGTCCCGGTGCGCTCGCAAAGATGTCCTCCGGCTCTTCCTCGTCGTCCGGTGCAATGACCTGAATCAGATCAGTCAATGTCGCCATCTTTCTTGACCCTAGCAGATGTCGTTGATGGACGGAGGAATTTCATCTCATCTTGAAGATCCCAAAACTCAATCTCCTAGAGTTTTGCCGGGGTTCTGCTAGCGCAAAAAGGCGGCAAGGATCTTTCCACTCGTCAAACAGGGGTCCAACGAACGTCAGTGAATCCTCTGAACCTCCACCAGAAGCATTTCCGAGCTTCTACGGTAGAACGGAGCTATGATGTACGTAATGATCTGGTCTGAAGTGTCATGTTGTAAGAATGTAGCTGCACAATCAACTTGCGCCTCACAAGCAAGAACGTATCTCGTACACCATCATGTCTTCCGACCAGGAGAGTGTATACACACTTATCAGCGCTACACCAAGTCCGTACGCCCGAAAAGTGCGAATAGTGCTACAAGAAAAAGGCATTCCGTTCACGTTGCAGACTGAAGTGCCATGGAATACAGATACAGAGACGCCGAAATACAATCCTTTGGAGAAGCTTCCAGTTTTGATCAACAACAAGACTAAAAATGCTGTTTATGAGAGTCATTTCATTCTAGAATGGCTCGAGGCCAAGCATCCAAATGCTCCGATGCTACCCAAAGATGTTGACCAGGCTTTGTTTGCCAAACAAATTGAGGTGGTAGCAGATGGTACGTACGGCCTGTGACCTTGACCTTTTTCTTCATCTGACCATGCTCAGGTATCTGTGACGCACTTGTGCTAGCTTTATGGGAAGGTAGACGTGACGAGGACAAGCAAAGCAAGCCATGGGCAGATCGACAGACTCGCAAAGTCGAAGGAGGGCTCCGTCAGCTTAATGAGTGGGTCGAGCAGGGCAAAGGCGAATTCATCATCGGAGACTCGCTCACTCTGGCGGATGTTGCTGTTGGTAGTCTGTTGGGATTCATGCTTGTCCGCTTTCCAGATCACAAGTGGCAGTCGGATTATCCCAAGCTCAAACAGTACCAGGCGGCACTGGATGAGAGGCCGACTTTCGCTAACACTAGACCTAAGCCGCAGGTCTTTAGAGATGCAGTGGTGTAGGCTGACAAGGCTCCGGTATCCAGTTGATACGGCTCCGCTACGCAGATGAATTTGGCTCTGCTGGGTGAAATGACATGGCTTCGGTATGTGAAATGAATATAAGATGCTAGTTGACTAGACGTAGCTCTATATCTACAGATCCTTTCGAACGTATTCGACAGGTCCATCATACTCATGTCGGCCATGAATGAGATAGTAGGCCAATGCAAAGATGATCTAGTGAATGATTAGCAATGATTGATGATCAGACGTAGCAGAATCACTTACCACAACGCCATATACAAGCACAGCCCAGTTCATTGTGGCAGGGTTGGGGTGTGGGACCGGTGGGAAGAACAGGAACAGCCATGCTACGATCAAGAAGCAGATTCCGATTATGTTGGCGACATAGCCGAACTTGCCCAGGTTGAATTGCGAGGCCGGGAACTTCTCGCCACGGAAGCGTTTTGCCAGTACTGTCGAGATGACGATGATGTAGCTGGTGAAGAGACCGGTGGCAGAGACCGATAAAATGATGTTGAAAGCCGTCACGGAGCCGATGATGATCAGAGCAATCAAGCAGGTGAAAACCAGAGTGACGTAGACAGAGTTGGCTGGGACACCGCTGTCAGGTCGTACCTTGGACAAGAATCGGTGGAAAGGCAGTCCCTTGTCTCGAGCGAATGCGAACACCTGACGAGAGCTAGTCGTGACTTGGTTGACACCACAGAAGAAGTACATGACCGTCATGATAACAACCAGAACGATGGTGGCAGCCTTGGATCCGGTAATGTTGTACATGACTGCAACCCATGGCTGTCCAGTGGAGGACGCTAGGATGTCCTCAAGATTTCCCAGGTTGAACATGAATGTCACGGTGGTGACAAATCCGGTGATGTAGTTGATGATCGCAGCAGAGAACATTGCTCGCGGCAAGACATAGCTGGCATCCTTGAGTTCCTCAGCAAGGTGGACAGCAGAATCCGCACCAAGATACGTAGTCGCCGGTCCTACGATTCCGATCAGAGTTGCCAGACCAAGGTTCCCCCAATCGTTGTCGTCTCTGAAATTGGTGAAGGTGACTTCGGCATTTGCTCTTGGACCCATAACCCACATGATCACAATGAATGCGACAAATCCAAAGACGTGAAGCACGACAGCCAGTCCTTCAAGAATAGGTAGCTTTCCGATGGCGAATGTGTTGAACGAGATTGCGGCGAGTACGAAGGCCATGGTCATGAGCGCGCCATGCCAACCCTGTATGACATAGCTCTCATCGCAAACCGCGATCAGAGCAAGCACTTGCTGAGCTCCAACGTACGCGACTGTGGGCATGGCACATTGCCATCCTAAAGCGCAGAGCCATCCGACCGCATAACTCAGAGGCCGTTGTAGGTGCGCAGGAGCGAATTCGGAGACCCAGTGGTATTGACCACCTGCAATGGAAGAATTGACCAGTCAGCAAAGGTTTCGAGCAAATCTACAGTTCTGTTGTGCAGTGTCTCACCAGATGTTGGTGCCATTGATGCGCATTCAGCCATTGACAGCATGACAAAGAACATTCCGAAGCAGACCACGAGGACGAGCCATATCGAGCCAGCAGTACCACCATTCGAGAGCGAGAAGACCAGAGTTGTGAGGGAGAACTCCCAAGTCAGACCAAGAACGACCACAAATCCAACGATGGAGAAGAATCTGAATCGACGCTTAAGCTCCTGCTTCTTTCCCAGACGTCTCATATCCCGCTGATCTGTAATATGATGCTATTAGAAATGCGGCCTGCCTGTGTGAACCACGTGGACATCCTCACCATTCTGGGGATCATAGTTTCTCCCTTGAACTTGCTGAACATCGCTGTCCTGATCGGAGCCGACATCGCGCACTCTAGCGTTCTTGTCCTTCGCATAGTTATCCAGCGGTACCTCCTGCATCTTGGAAGGATGCGCGGAAAAGAATGCAATGCTACGCAGCCAAAGAATGAAAGGAAGGAAAATGTAAAGTGAAGTCTGAGAGAAGGGACCGAGCTCTCAAGGAACAGTAACATCCAAATCCTCCTTCCAGAAGGATGCTAGGCCGGGTTCGACGATCAACAAGCCGGTTCCCACGAGCTCTGCACGCACGGCAGGTCCAGTAATTCGGTGATCTGTTAGTCAAGACCCCTGCCCATCTGTTGCGCCGTAAAAGCAGACTGCCCGCTGTCCTGAGAGTAACCTCGCTACTGCGACTATCTTTGCGACCATTTTCGCAAGCTCTGATCCGGTCGTCGCAAGCTGCATCTTGGTAGAGCCACTTGGCGCCTTGCCCTTCTTTGAATCGTGCGGTTCACAACGACCGCGGGCCGTATCTTCTGAGTAGCGCAAAGTCAATCGGGCACGAAACCAAGAGGAGTAGTCACGAAGTTTGCGTGGCATGTAAAACCGTTTCACCAGTCGCAATAGACGGCAGATTGGACGTGGCTCATCGCGTAAAGGACCGGCCCATGCTGTGGAACAACCACAGAGCTCGAGCAGCACGCAGCCAACGCAGCCATCTCACCTCGGTTGCAATTCAGGACCTCTGATGGACGCCACTTCGTGTACGCAGGGACTTCGCCAGACCGATAGGCTTCCGTGGCAGAGTATGCATCTTTGACGGCTTGCGGGGGCTGCGGACCTCGAGCTTGAGCAGGTTTGTAGACTAAAGATATAGATTTGAGAAAATTGGTAGCGAGTGTCGTTCGATGAGGAAGGCCTGATCCCAGCAAAGCCGAAAGATTCCGAGTCTCTTGGCAATCTGCACTCTCCTCTCATTCGCCCAGCCCGCCATCTCCCACTGTCCCGTGTTCTTCACACGGACGGCTCCTGAGAGACTTTCTCGAGCTTCGATCGAAGTTTCTGCACGTTCGAGACCGAAAGAATGACGGCGCGGGATGGTGCCAATCAACAGCAATCGAAGATGCTTCAGAGAGCAAACTATGTCTGCCTGGCGCAAGCCCTCCTGCGTCTTGCAGTCGTGGGAGAGCGATCAAAGGCAGGTACAGCTTCCATCATCCTCAGATTTCTTCTGCAGGTGAGCTTGGGTGGTACAAATCCTCGCCAGCTGGCTGACAGCTCGCCTGGCTTATCTCTTTTGTGATTCTTTCTCTTTGATGCTGCCCACGGACCGACGCTACGATGTATGACCACAATGGCTTTGCGACGACCACGGAAACCGATCACAGACCTTGGGTATGGGTTGCCAGCCTTCTGGCGATGATATACAGCTTGCTATGTCTAGCAGCACGATTCACTGGAAAATGGGACCTGCTATGGTGGGATGACGTGGTCTTGAGCTCTGCTTATCTGGCAGCAATTGTTCATTGGGGATTGCTATTCCGAAGTCTGATAGATGGGACGGGACTGTCATCACTCGTACTCTCAAGCTCGGAGTTGGGCAATGCAGCCAGCGTAAGAGCCATGTCCTTCCAATGCGCTTGAGGCTTCTGTGTGGCTTCGCGCATATTCACTCACTCGCTGACTCGTGGTCTTAGCTATACTTTGGATCACGAATACCATTCTTCCTGGCGCTTTGCTTAGCCAAGCTGTCCATGCTCATCTTCACTCGGCGCATCTTCGCGGGAGACATCTATAGGTAGGCGGACTGCAACCACAGCGTATGATCGGCCATTCACTGACTGTGCGTGAAGAGAGAACATTTTCTTTGGCGTCTCATATGGCTTTGTCATTTTATACGGCTTGCTAGCCATTCTGTTGAGCTCCGCTGGGTGCCATCCCACTGAAACCCTTGTGCCAAGCACCGATGCCGTTTGCAATGCCAATGTGAGCAGGGATAAAATCATCACTCTATACTATACACATGCTGATTGATTAACCAGACTGCACGATGGGCTGTCATTACCCTATTCGATGGCCTCACCGAGCTCATCATCCTGGCCATGCCAATCTGGTTCATCAGCAAGAATCAGCTTAAAGCCTCCAAGAAGCGCATCGTGATCTTTGTCTACAGCTTCAGACTGATAGTGATCGCCTTCTCGATAGCAACTACAGCATCATACTTCAACTTCCTCAACGATGGTCGGAACAGCATCGACATATCGCCGGTCCTAGCTTGGCAACAAGTACTACTAGCTTTCTCGCTGATCTCAGCCTCGTTCCCCTGCTTGAGAAGCTTCTTATGGGCATTCATGTCCAGAGGTCTGATGACTATGTACGGAAACACGACCGCATCCGCCAGCGATCCGCGATCACATATGGGAAGCATGCAGCTCCGATCGATGAACAAACCACACGTCTCGCGAAACGAGTCAGAAGCAGGGTTGACTACCGGAGAAGGTCGTCTGAGGCTACGACCGGAACGAAGCGAGTACCAAGTCGACATTCGAGGAGATTCCGCACGTGGACAAAAGAGATCTACAACCGACCTCAATCCGGCCAAAAGATCTGATGATTCGGATCGGATGATCATCAGCATGGAGACATCATATCGGGTGGAGAGCTCATGAAAAGCTAGCCGTCGCATCTTCCCCGTACCATTTTTTTCATAACGAGATACCCAGCGTATTCAGCGCATCAATTGAAATTTTCATCCACATCCGCACGAGACTTGCTATTACCTCAGCCCCTCATCCCTCTTCACAGCGATGAACGTCAAACTCCAAAGCTGTCTAATATTACTCTCCGTAGGATTCAACCCAGCAGGCGGCGGCAATGCCCCCAACGGCACAAAAGTAAACCCATTATCCTCATCATATCTCCAACTCCAAACCTCAGAATTCAAGTTCTCCTCATTAGCTTCAATGGTGTCCCAAAGATGATTATAAGCTTTCTTAACCTTTCCATACACCACGCTATCCCCACAAAACTCAGGACGAGAAATGGAGTTGGCAGAGCAGGAGTCTAATTGTTTCTGTAGTCCTTTGGCCATCATAGCCAGCTGCCAACTCCAGACTACAGTTCCATGATAGGCATTATTCGTCCAATTCGCAGCGTAGACTGGATTGTTTCCATAAGCTGGGTTGGCGACGAGTAAGCCGACCTCGGTTGATAGTCCACCTGGGAATGGTGCGAGGATGTGTTTCGCAGTTTGATTGAGAAAAGCTGACAACTGTGCCTGATCTGTCGTATTCGTCGAAGTGAGGAAGAAAAGCCGAAAACAATCATCCGTATTCATGACTCGAACGATTTCTTGATCGTTATTGCCATCCAGAGCAAGACCGAAGAATGTCATATCGTCGGTAATTTCGTCAGCATGAGATGGAAACCCATATCCTGCTGTCTGAGTATAATTCTCGACTAGATCTCTAGCTTCTTCTGCTGGGATAACGACTTCGAAGAATTTGAGCGTTTCGGATTCCCAAATTTGAGCATATTCCATGGCGACAGTAGACCATTCAGGATGTTGGTCGGCGAACCAGCCTGCGGAAGCGAGGGCGGAGATTGAACGAAGAGCTGCGGGTACGAGAGCAGTGTTGACGTCGTAAGGTATTCGGCCGCCGCCTATACCGTAGGTGCTGTCGCGCCATTCTCCGACTAGTTCACCTTCTTCGAGATGGATGAGGTTGGACTTAGTCTGCCCGCCGGGTGATGCGAAAGCGGCAGTGTGATTCATGATGGCTTCTGTGTTGAGGAGGATGAGATCATAGTATGTGAGACCAGCGTTACCGAAATCGAGACTGGATTTTGTTGACAGGAATGACTGTGCTCTTTCCCGTCCGGTCTTGGTATGGAGGAAGTAGTTTTCCATTAAAGGAGCGAGATAGTAGTCAGTATCGACCATTTGATACGTGCAACCGGGCGAAGTGCTACTGATGTTCTTTTGCAGGTTTAGGTAAGTCGCATAGTCGCCTATTGTCTCCTCATGACAGACAATACCAGTAGTCCCGTTCAGCCTCTCAAGCACGGCGCCTATGACTGCTTCGATGGCCCCGTCCTCACCTTCAGATAGCACTGGCTGTAAAAGTAGCGTAGCGATCATGCTGTCTCGGCCGAAGTAGGTCAGGAACCTCCAGGCTCCAGCAAGCAGCTTTTGAGTGTAAGCCAGGAATTCTAATGATACGACTTGAGCTGTATCATCCTCGATAAGATCCTGAGACTGCTCATTGAGCACTTTTATCGTACTCAGCTGTTCTAGCTGCGGATAGTCAAATGTAGCCGTGAAATTGTATGTTCCAGCGTCCATCTCCAGCGTTCTGTTGTTGATCACGATGTCAGCTCCATCGACCGGAATGAACGAGATCGAGGTCGTCGTCACGTTGTCAAGCCAAAGGCGAGAAAGTCTGACACCACCTCCTTCGATCTCAGTGAATTTGATCGCATCCTGTATGATCGGATACAGAAGGGAAGGCCCTTCAGTAAAGTCTCGGATGTTTCTGATGCTACCCAAAATAGGGACCGTGAGAACAGCTGAGCTGTTAAGGTTGAAAAGCGTGCTCACCCCGACCGTCGGATTTCCAGACAACGATGTCGGATCCGGCGCCTCATAGACTCCATGAAGAGGCTGAGGCTCATCCTTGCCGTTCTTCAGCCCGATTGAAAGTGTACCATTGATGCCATTTGAAGGCTCAAAGAACGCAACAGCTCCAGCATTTCCGGCTGGCCAAGCAACAAGTAAACGAGGTCCAATGATCGTCAGATTACTGCTTTCCAAAGGACTGGTGACCACGACCTGCGTGGCAGAATGGCAGTCCGAATAGAAGTAGTTCTCGTAGGGCGGATCTCTGAGTTCTTGCGTTACGGCATCTTGAGCGCACGATGTGGTTTGTCCTGAGTGCTCGGCAGGATAGATCAATCTGCCTTGATCGCAGGAGTACATCTCAGGCAGGTAGCAGTCTGGCCCACATCGTAGCGTAGGTTCGCCCTCCAGGACTGGACATAGGAAGTCTCCATCGTAGCATATGTACTGTCCGAATGAGTAAATGTTCCAGGAACCTTGTCTGAACACGTACCTTGGAGGCAGAATACAATGCGTTTCCACAACTTAGCAGTGCTCCTTCTTGCGGCAAAGCGTAGACGATAGTCCCGATCAGCAATGCTGCTGAAGCCAATCTTGACCACATCTCGCTTGAGGAAAATCGAAACAAAGACTATTACTTGCCTTTCTATGCCATTGAGGACTTGCTCGGCCTGTCTCAGCGTCATGTCTTTAGACGAGGCCATTTCTTACGACACCAGTCCGGCTAACAGTCGATCGACGTCAGAAAGTGCTCGATCAAGAAATGTGGTTGGGTGGCTTTCGTGTCTACGAGCGGGGGATGCGATGGAGTCGACAGGGAGGTCTTGGCATGATGCACCTTCTGTACTTCAACATGGTCGTGAAGTCTTGTTCCGTGTATCAAGCAATTATTCATCGTTCTCGCAGCAATTTTTTCGTTTGCTGCAGCAATCGTGGTCGTTGAAATCAAAAGAGAAAGATGCAAAGCCCATGCAAGGCTGACCTTCAAATTTCTGCCATTCCCGGCGTGTATGTACAGCGAATCTGTACAAAAAGGTTAACTAGACTATCCATCAATCATGAGAGAACACTCATCAATGCCGTCCGTAGTCGACATCTTCCATGTCTCGAAACGCCAGTCGCTAATGCATCGCGTCATTGGGATATCGTCGCTCCAACAGCATTCCAATGCCAAACAAAACAACAACTCATCTCATTCCATTTTTTCAAAGCCACCCCAATCCCAAAAGCAAGTTCTTAAGCTCCGTGTCCTTCATACCATTCATCCCCAAGGATCTGACCTGACTTCCTTTCTTCAATCTCTGCAGACCAACTGCTACCTTCCAGGCCTCGCTCTCGTCGAGCACGAAGGTGTACTTCTTGTTTTCGGTATCCCTCGTCGTTGCTCTGAGGACGTGCAAAGGTTTTCCAGCAAGCGTCTTAGTCGCGCCATCTTCAACGAGCTTCAATGTCCAGGCTTTGACATCCCACTCTCGTTGTGGGACACCACGAACATCATCGTCGATGAACAGACCTTCGGTCTTGATGTGCAGGATCAGGCCATCGCTCACAGGAGGCTGATTCGCAACCAGTTGCGATATTGGTTTCGTTGGGAAACTGTCGCTGAAGAGATATACCGCCTTGATCTGGATCTTGTCGGGGTCATTCGTCGAGTATGGTCCTCTATGAGAAGGAGGTGGCGTGGTCCGGGCAGTACTCTGACTAGGTGCGTAGCTGCTCTCGCTGAGACCCGATATTGACGAGGCTGACGATGCCGTATAGACAGTCCTCTTCGGTGTGTCGTACGGTCGATACGAGTGCCCTGCTTCCGTTCCAGCCTGCGACTTTGCAGGCTTAGTCGGGCTTGATTTCACGCTGGCCGCTGCAGCTGCTCTTATGCGCTCCATTTTCTCCTTCTCGGCCTTTTCTCTCTCTGCTTGACGTTTCTTCTCCCACTCCACCTTCTCCTTCTCGACCTTTTCCTTCAATTCGCGCTCAGCTTTATCCTTCTCGCGCTGTGCTTTTTCCTTTTCAAGCCGCTCCCGCGCGATTCGTTCTCGTGCTTCTCGCTCTCTGGCTTCCTTTTCCCTCGCGCGCGCCTGCTCCCACTTCTCTTTCTCTGCTTTGGCCTTTGCAGCCCTCTCTGCCTCTTCGCGCGCCTTTTGCGCCTCCTCACGCTTCTTCCTAAGCTCTTCTTCCCGTTTACGTGCTTCTTCACGCTTTCGTGTCTCCTCCCTTGCTTTCTCCCAACCGCTTTGCGCGGTACTTGGTTTCGGCGGCGGCGGAGCGGAATATTGAGGCTGCGGTTCAGGTCGAGGAGGCGGTGGAGGAGGTGGAGGTTGATTTTCTGGCTCTGGTTGAGGATTAGGAGGGGGTTGTTGTGGTGGAGGCGCTTGCCAATTTGCATTGGGTGGTGGTCCGGAATGCTGATGCTGATGCTGGCCGTTCGCACCAGAACCAGGTCCTCCATTCCCGCTAAACTTGAATTTCGATCCGCTACCACTCTCACCTTGAGTCTTGCCAAACGCCCATGCTGCAACGCCGACAGCAAGGACCAGCACGACGACGCCGAGTCCTCCTCCACCCTGCGCGACAACGGCAGCCCATTGCTTGATCACTGGTGTGATCAGCGTGTAGACGCCGACTGCCAGCAGAGTACATGCCACTCCTGCGAGAAAGCTGTTCCGGTGCGGTGATAGGGATGGAAGATATAGGAACCCGGAGCCGGATGAGTGCGGCGGTATAATGAAGATATCGTAATTTCCGTTTGGGAGACCTGATCCAGGCGGTCTTGGATTTTGCCCGTGTGGAGGCGGCGGTGGAGGAGGCGCCTCGTGGGAAGCCATCCCTACCCCCGACCTACGAGCTCACACGGGCAAGCGGAAGACTTGGTAGTGTTTTTGACGTTCACTGCCGGTCGTGGTCGGTGTGAATGTTGTTGTTATTCGCACGTCGTCGTCGTCTTAGCAAGTCCATCCAGTAAGTGGTGCGTCGTTTCCTGTCTGTCCCCTTCGTACCGCAGCTGGTATCAACGTCGCAACCAGACTCGGTTCGATTCGCCTTGCGCTGATCTGTGCTACGTTGGCGGCGGCTGCTGAATCATGTGCGCGTCCAACGACAAGAAAACGCAGGCAGCAATGAGAAAGGAACGCCTCCTCGAACGCCTGTGCCAACCTGTAGTATTGTCGCTGCGGTTGGTAGAGAGGAGTTTCGTCCGAAGCTTTATGATGTATGTCCAAGCAGAGGAGGAAGAAGTTCGCGCAGGCTCTCTTGTCTACACTCTACAGCAACGTGGGTCGGGTCGTTGCAGCGGCTCGTCCACAGTCTGTGCGTGAGGTCACCTCTGTTTCAAAACATTCACTGCCGAACACACTTCGGCAAATATTCCTCATCTCCAGCCTTCCCTCGAACACTTCACTCTTTGTGACTGTGAGTGGAGTCGCACAGCTGGTCTACAAATTCGCACAAGGGATTGCCTGCTATCTATACGGAAAATAGGGATGGCGAGAGCAATGCCCAAAGCTCACATGGGTCGTTGTCACAACATTGAACGCTTCCATGCCCGCGCCAATAGGGAAGCAGCCGGGTAACAAGGTCATTCAATTTGCCCAGAAGTCAGCGCCAACAACCACGCCTAATTCTTCATTTGTTCACCTCCTGTGCACGACGCTTCGCACTGCAGGCTCTATGCGCCTAGAGGAGACGATGTAGCAGAATGCTTACCGACAATGTGCCACGTCGTCGGAACTCATGCTCACCAAACATGCATCAAGAAAAGCTAGCGCTGTAAACAGAACGCGCGTGGTGGCTGGCAGGGCAACAACGAGGTACCATGCAAGGTGACGACACACTCCTCGGCACTCGTATGATCGAGGGTTCATCTTCCTCACCATTTGCCGTGACTGTCAATGATGTGTGAGAGTTGATGCAATGCTGAGATTCTTCATGCTTTCATTATTCTCATGTATAGTCGTTCACATCGCCTCGATGATCGGCATTCCTGCTGAGTAAGGCATGCTGAAGAGTCTGCTCGCTCTCAGGTGTTGTTGGTCTGATTAGCCATCATCTTTGTTCTTCCTTCAATGCCCAGCATTTAGCCCAAGCGGTTGGCGCCTGTAGCCAGGCGAGCAGTGGCTGGAACAACCTCAGTTCGGTCAACAGCTGCCCAGATCGCAATAGCAGTCGAAGCAGCAGAAATCACAGCTCTGCCAAGGTTAATAGTAGCCCACCTAAAGATCTCTATTAGCATAACAGGTCCAAGCATCCATGGCCCTCACAGTACTCACTTGTCAACCAAAGCATGCGTCGTCTCCTCCTTCCTCATACCGCTCTCAGCCTGAGCATCCGTAATCGCAACACTAGCAAGAGACTGTGCCTTCTTCTCCAGCTTCTGGTTGATCGGCTCACCAAGCAGGAAAGTATACGGTACCAGAGACAGCAAGAGCGAGGCAGAAGCTGTGTAGAGAGTTGCTGGAAGAGTCCACTTGTCTTCACGGTAGGCGATGTAGCCGAAGACACCAGCGCTGAAGAGGGAAGTAACTGGCGCGATGAGCTTGTCGGCATCGAAGATGGTCTTCCATTGCTTTGCCAGGAGAGGAGCAGGAGCTTTGAGGAGTGCTGGAGTCGCGGCGCTGGCGGCGAAGGTCTTGCCTGTAGGCTACTTGTCAATCCATCGTTCAGTGAGAATATTTATGTTCTCATACCTGCTAGGAAACCGGAAAGCGTCAGGCCAGCGACCTGAGCAATTCGCAAACCCGAAGGCAAATTGGTCGTGTAAAACGTTTCTGTTGGCATTTCGTCGTCGTCGCTATTGTTGATTGTTTATGAGATGAGAGACAGAGGTTAGGAATCACGTTCGAAGGTGCAAGGCTACCGAGCTCCAGTTGCCCTTGCTTTCACATGCAATTATGACGCGCTTGCAGGGATCTGACCCGAAACCTGGCAGCAACGAACCATCTCACGCCATCCACGCACGTCAACGCGAATCTCAACATTCTGGCTCAAGCATTCAATGTGCTTGATTACGGGCGTTTAGTGAGCAATGCCGAATTTCTCAAATGTTCATCAAAAATGTTATGATAGAAACTGTATAGTAAGGAAAATGTGACACAGAGACGAAGGTCATGCATAGAAGAGAGTGTGTGATCGATCAACCATTTGCCTTTGCCAAGTGCGATGAGAATTAACGCTTTGACCGATCTTCTCGAGAATTGTGTCCAAAATCCTGTTGGGCAGCTCGCAAAGCAAGCAGTGAGAGCGGTTTCGAAAAATCGCAAAAAGCACAGAGCCGCATCTCGGGCAACTCACGATCTGAGCCCTTATGAGCCAACCCGGAATCGCAAGAAGAAGTCAATGGAACAGCGATCGTGTCGCCAGAATTTGCGCAATCCACCGTTGCCGATCGGAGCCATCAACGATGTCTTTCTGAGGGTCTTGATACAACCTGCCGAGCTCCTGGTGATACCGAATCGGTGCTTCTTCAGCCTGATGAAAATATAATTGAGGAAGGCAGACGCAGGGAGCGAGCACACGACGCGCTACTGGTCGTAATCCACTAGGCGGTCGCATCGTGCAGAAGCTGTTGATGCAGTCGACGCAGTGGCATGACTTCGATTGGATGAGGCCATAACACGGTAGCTCAGCAACTCAAGCGCACCAAGAGCTGGCTATTTTGTCGTCTTCTTTTTCGTTGTCGTAGACCTCTTGGCTCGCCTGGACTTTTCCTTTGGTGGAGGTTGAGGTGCGATCTGCACCTTCATCAAGCGGCCATGCCGCTGCATCGGTCCTTGATCATCTGGGACTTGTTTTCCGTCCTTGATCCAGAACCCGGGCAAGCGCTTCATTCTTTTATGCCCAGACTGCTCCTGCTTCAGGTATTGAGTCCAATTTGGAGATGCTGTCGAGATGTAGAGGGAATCGAGGCTGACTGTATTCTGACTTCCGATTGCCTTCAGCCAGCGATGCTTCTCCATACCATCACGCGGGAAGTTGTGGGCGTGAAACGTATTGAGGCTGTAGAAGAGAGGTAGTAGTTCCTTGCGCAGCTCGCGATTGACTCTGGTAATAGCCGGTTGGTCGCTTTTGTACATGCAGCAGTTGTATCTGCAGGCCTCGTCGCTCTCAACACCGATCTCCGACCTCAAGCGTCGGTCGTCCCCAAATACATTGATGTCAATGACCTTAGGGTACGTGACTGCGTATTTGAAGATCATAAGCCACAGCTCGGCGGGAAGATGAGGCAAGCGAGATGGCTACCATTTGTTAGTAGTGTTGTAAATTGATACTCGATCTCTGGAAGGTGCCTTACTTGGAGCTGCACAACAGACACTGAAGTTGTCGGTGCTAGGCTTGCCGAGTCCTTAGTAGTCTTTTTGGCCACTGCTGCCCGCCATTTTTGTATGGGTTGCTCATTCATCTCGATGTTATGATGCTAGTCGTATCCTTGTCTGAGGGTCGGGTACCGGTATCGATGTCGGTGTCAAGATGCAAGTGGTGCAACCTATCTTAGCACGCTGAAGTCTAAGTATATCTTAGTGATCCGTCTTCACATGCCCTTTTCAGGCACGGGTGAGCATGTCCCATGCATGTGAGCAATTTCTCGGCAAGCCTCGACGTATTGCAGTTGACTCATCGGCATAATATTGTGATGGTTCGATGCCATGCGCAACCATTCACAAGCCATCGGGTCTCGTCATCATTGGAGTGTTTTCACCTCTCGAAAGCCCTCGGCGCAACAGCAACAACCACAACCAAACTCGCAATGATCAAAGCCGTAGCAACAGCAGAAACGATAACAATCGTTCCTCGACTCGCAGGAAATTTGCCTCGAATCACATAATGCTGACTTTCAAAGTATCGATGGAAGCCGAGCAGCAGGATCAAAATCGAGATGCCCAAAAATGTAGCGCCCAGCGGCTTTCCTACGGATCGGAGGCTCGCGGAAGCAGATTGCCCGGAATCTTCAGCATCTGACGCGATCGATGTATTGAGGCGGAAAAGTTGCGTGACGGCAATGCCGATACTGGCGAAGGACAATGAGGTTCGTAGCCAGGCGAGGAACGTCCTCTCCAAGGCCAAATGGTCACGAGCCACGCTGCCCTTATTCTCCAATTCCACGCTGCCATATTTGTCGACTAGAGCTCTCCACCAACTCTCATGTTCCTCTTCCGGCTGAGTATCTTGTGTCCGAGCATTATTGGTGTTTGCACCATTCTCTCTCACACTCCCCCTGGACCTCAACGTAGATCCACTCTTTCTCTTCCTAGGTATGCCTTGACTAGGCAAAGGATCTTGCCTAATATCATCTACCAGATTACTCTCCGGCTCTTGAATAACAGCTCCATACCCATTCGTCCTCGCCGCAGCGTTCCTCATGATAGCAGTATTCTCGTCCGCACTACTCTCACCACCAAAGCCCTCTTCCGAATCAGCTCTTCCAGAAACACTGCGATTGCGAAAAGAGTTCCTCGGACTCAGTCGTCCGGGTGAAGCCGCCATGATTGAGCTATGTGCCGAATAACTGCTATCTCGCTTGGACAAAGCTCCAATCGTGCCAGGCAAGAACGTGACAGATCTCTGCCTCTCTTTAATCTCGCCTGCGGCCTTATCGTCTGTATCCTTGACAGTATCACGCGATGCAGATCCAGCGGTGAAAGCAGCTGGAATCAATGGCTTGCTGAGATTTGCCTGAGTCCTTTGAGCAGGATCGCTGGGTCCTGGACGAGGAGTCGTGAGACTGTCGTCGGAGTGATCATCGGATTCGGTTGCGGATGTAGCGGTGGAATTGCTAACGGGTGAGCATGGGAGAGGCATGTTCGTCAAAACTGGTAGCCGGAGCTGGTAGAGGACTAAGGAAAGCTTATTTTGCGATGGCACCTGGTATTATGGGTACTGCGTGGTTCTCATTCAACTGCGTCTTTTGTATGAGAGCGAGATCGAAGACTAGGCAAGATCTAGTCAGGTGTTGTCGATCTTGAAGTTACGCGGCCAGGTCACACGATCTGTTCAAAGAGAGAACTACTCGTGAAGTTCAAGATATGGTAAACAGCCGGTACCATGAGTACTGTGGGCAAGAAGTGCTGATCAGGCACATGTCGGCACCTGTTAGAGCAGGGGAAACGAGGCCCTTCCACGCACTCTGATTGACGATTAACGAGAGCGCGATCAGAGGCGTCGATGGTGTGATTGTGCAGATGCAGTTCACCTTCAGCCAGGGAGTGGGGAAGCTGGCCAATGGAACAGTCAAGGCCGGCTTGCCCGCAGGATCGTGGTCATGTGTCAGATTAGGGAGGCAATTGGGAGAAGCATTGGGACAAAGATATAATGAGGATAGGACGAAGAGAAACATCTTTTGTTCTCAAGTATGAACTTCGCAGGAAGAATTAGAGGCCGTAAGAAGCAAACCGCAAGAGAGGTATCACTCGTTCCAAACACAGAACTCGCCCAAGCCCCGAGTAGCCGCGCCACCAGCACTCAAGAGCCATGCTCACAAAAGTACAACAGGCGCCTTTCAGCCCATCCTCACATCCATACACCTTACAGAAACGCCAATATGCCACCGCCCATCCGACATATACAAATCCCGAAACGCCTGCCATGATTCATTTCTGCGCTTCAATGTGTTAAATCATTCTCGAAGATTCGCTGGCTTCAAGCTTCGATCTCCATAGCCGCGCCAATCTCTTCGCTGACGCCTCTGACACGGTGTGGTTCGCGCCAAGTCTCATCGGTATCGTCGTAGTTATTGTACTCGTCCGATTCTTCGTCGATGACATAGTCGTCATATCTTCCGTTGACGATGTCGCTTCGAATCTCATCAAGGTCCATGTAGGGCACTTCGGCTTCATCATCACCAGGTTCCACAATCACCATCTCGTCGTCATCGTCTTCGCCATAGCTCACAGTGTCTATACTCCTAGATAATAGATCTGAGCTAAGCCAGAAGCTGGCACGTTTTCCAGCACCTTCACCGACAGACAAGCTGGAGGCTTTTCTGTGAACCGGTTTCGGCTTCTGAACGCTAAGGGCGGCTTGAACTGGTGAATGAGATATCACGCTGAAGCCGCGAAGATAAAGGTAGCAAACCCGCTTCCTCTCCTTACTGAAGAAGAAGTAGTGCATGCTCCATATTGAACCTTCATCGCCATCGAAAGGATCGTCATCTGGGACATAAGAGTATCTTTCGCATTGACGGAGGTTCATCTCCTTATCCAGTAGCTTCCACATGTTTTGGTTCCAGACTTCGCTCATCAGGCTAGTGCCTGGTGCCGAGCTCGATAAAGACGAGGGCGGGGACAGATAGTGCATAGCCGAAGTCTGTCTAGGCCTCAAGTGTTGGAGTGTGGTGTCAATCTTGTGCATAATGCTACGCAGACTGCGCTCCTTGCGAAAATCAGACGGCCGCAGCATATGCGAGAAGTCATAGTCCGGATGTGACGCATTCAGCGTAGCTATCATGTAGGCAAAAGCTCTCCGCGAAGTAGTCTGGCTCAGGGATCCAAATGGTGAGGCGCGTGAAAGATCAATCTCTGGCACTGGCTCCGCAGTACGGCTGCGGCTCTGTCTTCGACTGCCAGCGCCTTCGCTGCGCCTGCCATCTTCACTCCGGGTCCGATAAGGCGGACTGAGAGATGCGCTCAGTCTTACCAGTGATGCATATTGTGATTCCAGGCTGTTCTCGATACTCTCGTAAAATTTCTTGTCGTCTCTTGTAGCCTTAATAGAGTAGATGTCGCATCCTCCAACGACGTGACAATCTGGAGTCGAGAAATTCAGCGCATTCAACACCGGGTAGATATCCGGTATATTGAGATACTGCAGAGTGTCAGCAAATCGCGGCAACATAGAATTTCGGGAACCAGCTGCTGCAAATGCGCCCGACGAAAATCTGCTGAAGCCGAGTGCAGCCTTGCAGGTGATCTGATGTTGCGTCTCTCGAAATACATCTCACGGAGCGCATACAAGAGTTCCGTCGAGTGCATTTACGGCACTGTATCATATCTACGCACCTTCATTTCGGCGACCGTAAGCCCATCGGCTGATTTCTCCGCCTTCAGTATCGACTCTCCTCCTTCAATGTCCTCTCTCAGCGGGCGCGATGCAGTTCCTCGCGGATATGAAGATGTTACGTTTGATCGATATCGCCGATGCCGTCGCGGTGTGAATTGTGCAGAGATGCGATTGTTGAGGTCGTAGTATGCCTGGGTACTTCCCTCCGTCGGAAGCCGGGTTGTCGCGAGACGTATGGCTAGACGCGCAGGAGCGTCTAGCAGGCGGCGAAACTGGTCGTAGATGCCATGTGTCGTGGATTGTCGCTGTCGTTGGTGATGACGAAGCGCAACTTGGTCGCTGCGATCCGAAGTCGCGAGGTGTCAGGCGAAGCCAGCCCACCGGCTCAATCCGCTCAAGTCACGTGTGAAAGGCTGGAGCTGTTTGCCCAGGCCGAAGGTTGGACCAATAGAGTTCGCCGATCAGAAGCGTGCTTTGTCTCTGTGGGCGGTACAGCTCGGTATCCTGATCTTCTGATACAGCTTGTAAGTAGTCACGGCTTCAGCGTGAGACGTACCGCGCGTGCCGCGATGAGTGGTCATGGGAAGCAACGTGATAGCTTCGGTCAAGCTTCGCGGAGACACAGAAGTTCAGCAAACGTTTGACAGCTTCGGGGAGAAGGATGTGGTTGTACCTACCTTTGCAAGGTTCTCCGAAGAGCATGCCAATGATATGGCCTTGATGGTTGATATTAGCACTGGAGCGAAGTTCATGAGGTATCGGCCTTCAAAAACAACAGGCATTTGATACTCATCATAATGGATGGTAAAGTGGTCATTTCAATTCGCAGGCTTCTCGCCTGTCGTGCTTGCGCACGGAAAGGTGCTATACCTATGAATGGCAGGCTTCAAAAACAACAGCCATCTTGCCATGGGGGTATCTCTGTAATTTTACTCCAATAGACGCCAACAACGCCATGCATTGGAAGCGTGCTGTTTCCCGCTTCCTCAGCAAATGCTTCAGAACACAGTACTAGGCAGCTATAAAAGTCCGGCATGTTTGAGCTGCTTCTCGAGTTCTCTGCTCATCTCCGTATTAATCTGAAGCGCGTTGCGAGTGTTAGCCAAAGATCCGGACAAGCTAGGTGGATGATATACATATGTACAATATGAGTCTGGTTCAGCCAATCTTTGTGACAGCATCGTCCTCGACCTAACGGACAAGGCATCAGCGGGTGGTGATACAAGATGAAGGTCATCATGATGATGTTGTGGAGATGATGAAGCGGCCGCATGCAGTATGGCCGTAGCGACACCTACCTCCATGTCTTCGAGACTGTCTTGAGCGCCGATCACTCGCAGCACGTTCTTTTTGCTGCTCTCTTGCATCTCACCGGCCAGCAGTAGCTCGTCGAGTATGAAGTAGGCTTTCTGGAAGTTGAAGATGATGTCGAGCTCGCAGACGTTGCCATAGTATTTGTCCATCTGCTCCACGTAGCGGTGAACAATTTCGAGCGTGATCAGCTCATTGTCTGTCGGGTCGGTGGCGGCGATGAAGAACAGCGAGGCATATCGGCGGTACACTACTTTCGTGTCTGTGGTGATGATCGTGTCAGAAGGTCAAGTCGAGAAGATTTTGAAGCCACAGCAACTGTGTGCGGCGACAATAAGATGAGGGTTGCCCGCGATACCTTTGTACTCGAGAAAGTTGCACATGCGAGCGCGTCTCGCCAGAACCAGCTGGGAGACATCTTTGATGATCTTCGCCTTGTCCTTAGGCGAGAGAGTCGTGAACCATTTTGCAAGTCGCTGAGAGAGGAGCCTTTAGTATAGTTGTCCTTGTTGCAGCGGCAGATTCGATGAGCGCTCGACCTACCACTTTGCCCTGCCGGGACAGCAGGATCAGATATCTCAGCCAGCGTCAGCAGCCATTCTGAGGTGTCTATGGGGATGTATGTGCAGGACACACCTGATGGCCATTTTGGCAGAATGCAAGTGTAGGTGTAGCGCGGAAAAAGGCCCCACACGAGAGAGCGAAAAGTCACAAGCCGGACCGAAGCTTTCTCGCGCTTTCACTCCGCTTTCGTGCCTGCCCGCCGCCCAGCTGCCGTAACTATGATGAGATTGTTCATTAGAAATCTGCCTACGCAGCCAGCCCGGACTTCTTCGACCCAATGTAGCAGTGTATTCTTCAAGAGCTTCAGCGGTGCGCCCTACGAGAGTATTTCTCATCACTTCTTGCTGGACTTGAGCTCACTTTCGCTTTGCAACTGTCCAAAGCGGCCGCTGCTGGACAAAGAGCCGCCTTCAGAAATTTATAATCAACCATGAAGTTGTTACTCTCCACTTCGTACGTCCCTATCCAACTCAAATGTTGTCGCCATCGCTGCTTACTATGGTGGAAGAAATATCATGGGCGGATCCTCGATCGTCCGTCGAGGAGCCGGCAGCAAGTCAAATACTGAACTGGTTTCGTCCTTGCGAGCAAACTTTGCTGACCATACCGATGCGCCACAAATAAATGGGAATGGCAATGGGAATGACAGAACTAATGGGAATGTCGCAAAGCCGAGCTACAAGTCGTGGACGAAGCAGACGGGCGATGCACTAGAGATTCCTGCTTTGGACTTCGAGCATAGTGCTCTGCAGGAAGAGCGCGAGAATTACGATATCACAGCCAAGCTATTCTTTTTGCCGGGAGGCTCGAAAGAGACCCGCGAGGCGCAGACGAAAGAGGCCATAGACTTGGTGAAGAAGGAGCTGCACGTAGAATCGATCAACTTACTGATCGTTTCGTTTCCCGGCATATATTTCGACGAAGAGGAAGATTGTCCAGACAAAATTTCCACCCGAGGTCCCGTCGAAGCAGAACCTGAGCCTTTGGAAGGCCAAATCGAAGCTTGGAAGACGCTGGAAGGTCTGAAAGAGCAAGGTGTTGTCGCGAGACTTGGCGTTGCTGAGTTCGGGAAGGAGCGACTGGAGACTTTCCTGGAGAAGGTCAAGACGAAGCCAGATGTGAACCAGATCAATCTCCGCGATTGCTGCTCAGTGCCAAAGGACTTGATGGCGCTCGCAAAGAGCAAGAGTGTCGAGTTATTGGTGCACAACGACTGCTCGAATATTCTACCCAGAGGCACAACTCGTGAACTGCTTGGGTCTGGCCCAACCGGAGCTGGCGTGCTGGCACAACCTAGCAAGGCTGGCGACAAGCGTAAGAGCTTGCATGGAGAAGAGACTACCAATGGGACGACACCTGATATTCTCGTCGGCGATGTTCAGCCTCAATGGGTCATCAAGTACACCGCGGTAGTGAGAAATCGCGGTGTGGTGGAGAACAAGGGCTACTTTGCTGTTGCAGAGCTATCACAGGAGTGAGCAGATGCCAGAGAAGCAAGACCGAAGTTTACCTAAGCATCGCGGAGTTGAGATGCACATCCGGACGCAAGCCACAGTAGTACGAAGTGTCACCAGGTTGGCCACCTACAGCATTTGCACGACCGAACTATTGAAGGTCCTGCGAGCGCAGTTGACATGGCTGCCATCGGCCATCACACCGTCTCCGCTGAAGGGTTTTGGGGCGGACGAAAAGGCATCACCAGCAAATCTACGGGACTCCATAGTCGCAGTAGAGGAGTAAGCTTAGCATCACTGGACGTCAGCAGGACGGGCGCAGTGTACAACACGCTGACGCAATACGCTGATGATATTTATGAGAGCCCCATAGCGCCTTCAAGATCAATGGGTGAGGGCAGAGTACCTGGAGTCGGTGAGTAGTGGTCGCGTCAACATCAGGTCTAATCATGAATGAAAATGCCCTAACCGAAGGCATAGTAGATAAGAACGCTTGCGTAACCTGCGTATCGCAAAGATGGCTTTTGACACACCAATACACAATCTTGCAGCCTAATTGACTATCAGTCTGCCATGTAGATCCTGCCGCCCGCTTGAACTTCATCTGCAATTTCGACTGTCGTCATAATACCACACGCTACAAGCTCGCCCAAGTCTTCGCCGGTCCCTCAAGACGCACTACTCGACATACTCTCCTGGCTATCGGCAGTACCTGGCCTTCCATCCTCCAGCAATGACTGCTTTCTGGATGGTGGTCCGAATGCCACAGAACTCGGCCACCAATCCGGCTTCACTCCTCCACCCAGACTTTCCATCCACGCCATACCATGACTTTCGCCTCGACATGCCGTGCACATAGTCTCGAACTTTTGAGGCTCAGGTCTCTGACATTTTATAGTGGGTGCTGAGCATCTTTCTACCAGCGTTCGAGTTCGAGAATGGCCGCATGCGTGCAAGGTTCCGGGGACGAATTCGCACATCTTTTGATTGTCTGCTGGTATGGTGTAGATGCCTAGTATTCCGATGCTGTCGATGTCAAGTTTGAGATCCTATAGAATTGTTCTAGGAGACCTGCAGTCCTTAAGCTTTTCTGTCCTCATCTTCGATATTAGTCCTCATGTGATACAATTCAGTGTTGATCCATGCTGAAATTACCTATTATGTGCTACTGATCGACGAGTGCAAAGCAAGAATAAAGAGGTATGAGAAAAATTGATACGAGCACGAGATCAGTGTAGAATATCCTCTAGACGCAGTCAACTCAAAGCTGATTTGATCTGGCGTCTGATCCCGGGATGATGACAACCAGGTTGTACAAAGTCCTAAAAACCTGAGGACAACGCGCTGGGCGCGTACGCTTTGCTTTTAGTCAGTCTGTCGGCTTTTCCTCCCATGCAAGCTGTCTCCAACACGGAGCTAAGGAACATTGCGAGCTCGGTAGCTATGGCAGTAGCTCGTGTACATGTACGCAATATGCACACCACTGACTCAGGTCGACATCCAGACCTCACTACGTACCCTCCCACTTCCCTCTCCTCTGCCACTCCTCATAAACCGACCTCAATACAGCTCTCTCACTATTGTTCATAGCCGCGCTCAAACTCTTGATTCCATTCTCAAAATTGTTCGTCTCGATCGCTTCGATCATAGCCCAGATTCCCGGCACCAGCGCTTCTCTGACTGTATCGACCGAGGGTGGACTGGTCAGGATTTGCGAACAGTAGTGGTGTAAGATGTATTGAACGTATTGTCCTGCGTAGGCCTTGGCTCTTCGAGATTCATCGATTAGATTGTTTGCGTTGCGTCTTCTTGGAATGTGTGGTGGGTTGCAGAAGGTTTGGAGGAGATGAGAGAGAGCTGACGAGTGTCGGGAGGTCAAGTTCGGGGAAGAGAAGAGCGGGGTGATGAGTTGTTGGAAGAGCGCGACGAGGAGATGGTAGCGGCCTTGGAGACGACCGAGAGATTGTGTAAGGAGGACCGCGATGATCTGACAGATGTCGAGGTAGAATGTAGACCCGGATTCCGTCTCCTTAACCAATGTTGAGTGCAGCGTGGAGATGGTCTGCTCCACGCCGAATTGGTTGACCATGAATGACTTATCCTTGAGAATATGCTTAAGGGTCTGCAAGCTTAATTGACGCTCGTGAACCATTCCTCCAGATGATGCTTGTCGCAAGACGTGATGCAGAATGCCCAACGCGGTAAAGTCGCGTGGAGGTTCAAAGTCTTCGTTGGAGAGAGTAGAGATCACACATCGTTGCAGTTCCAGAGCTTGTGCAGAGGGTAATGGCCCATCCTTCAGACACTCCTCAATGATACCGAGTCGGAAGGACGAGCTCTCTGACTGCAGGCGCGCTTCGAACGCTTTCAGCACTGCATAGTAATCTTGACCTGACAAGTCCCGCATGAGGACGCTTTGAACCGCCCGGAGTATATGAACGCCTTCGAACTCCGCATATCGACAGAACAATTGAGCGGCTCTTGCTTCACAAGCGTATTGCCAGGGCGAGAAAAGAGTCGGATCACCAGAGAAGGCTTTCTTAGAGACGATGGTCATGAACACGGTCGACAAGTCCGAAGAGCTGTCTCCCAGCGTTGAGCGTGGAATCCTGAGAAGGGCTTCGAGAACGAGGATTCCGACATCATATGCTGATTTGCCATCTGCCATGCGAACAATGGTGTGCGCCACGTCCGGTTCGCGATGAGGGAAGTCTTTCAGAAACTCGTTATCTGCTGTCTCCAGAGCGCCAATTACAGACCCAGCCAGCATTATAACAGCATTTCGAGAGACTTCCAATCCCTGTTCGAGGCAGGTCATCAAGTCTTGTTTGGCCAGAGAAGATATGTTCAAGAGCTTGTCTCGATTTTGCGCCTTAGACTTCAGCCAGATGCTGATGATGGTTTCTGAGATCTTGCACAGCAAAGATAGGGCATCGAAAGCAGCAAGTTGTCCCTGGTGGGACGTCCAGAAAGCCGTTTCAGACTCTCCAAAGCATTTGATAAGAGACCAGACAACGGAAGGACTGGCTAACAGCTCTGAGCCTTCCGATTGGTACTGAAGTAGAGCCAAGATGGCTGCGAATCGCCTTTCGAGTCGTCGCACATGCTCTGAATTCTCTGGCGGAAGCTTCGAAAATGCATTCATGGCACTACCATGCTGTTTTGCGGTGAGTGACTCAAGTGGTAAGCTGAAAAGAAGATCCAACACTTCTTGCTCGACGCTTGAGGCAGCATTACTAGTCCTTGTAGACTTCGCTTTCTTCTCCGCCAAAGTGCTCATAGACGAAATTTTGCTGTCCACGAACATGCCTAGCGATTCAGGAGGCAGCAAGGGCACCAAAGTCATGCTCTCGCCAGATATCTTGCTCATGGCGTCAAGAACGGACACGATACTTTCATCGTCGAGCAGCATCAGCACATCCGGATACTTGGCAAGCGCGGATATGCACGAGACTGGCTGCTTGCACAGAGCTGCAGCGGACTTCTTGCAGAGTTTTAGGAAATTATCATGCTCTCTGTAACGCTCAAAGCGAGCGCAAAAGCAGGCAACGAGATACTGAGCAGACGTTGTGGGCTCGCAAAGCTTCTTGCACTGTCGCACGGCAAGCTTGAAAAGCTCACTGCCCAGAAATTCAGACCCAACTTCGGCCACATTTGCAGGGTCTCTCGTACTTCGGGCCATGGACGGAAACCAACACTCGAACAGAGAGGCGAGGAGCTGCCACAGGCTAATGTAGAAGCTCGGTAGTGCATCCTCCTGAAAATCTGTAATTGCAAAGATTTTACGCAGGAGCACATCCATCCTCTGCCAAGCTCGGTCCAGCAACTCATCATTTCGAAGTCCTCGAAGAATGCCATCGAGGATGACAGCATCAGCGCGGAGTTCATTTAAGGTCCCCGCCTCGGATGTTGGCGTCGTGCTTAGACCGTGCGAATATCGATCTATATCGGCAAGTATCTGATCAGCAGTCCGTGACTCGTCAAGGATGTCCGCAAATGATGGAGCGAGCCCGGTCCATAGCGATGAAACTTGGCCTGAGAGCGCTTGTAGACGTAGTCTTTCATGCCAAAGCTCTGTGAATGTGTTCAGATCACGAGCCTGTGCAAATGCTCTCATGATGGGTAGGCATATCCTCGTTGTGTAGAAATCGGGGTCTCTTGACGCGTTGGCAGACGCGATGCTGCCAAAGACACGCTCTGCCAAAATCCGATTTGCGAATACACTAGGATCCAATGCTACCAGTTCCGCCAACAAATCACGAGCCCGACTTTGTTCAGATTCGCTTCCTTCCATCGATGGCATCTCCAAGCACTCATCCGCCAGATGTGATGTCAACTTCTGAGGAAATGAGACACCACGAGCGCGGATACGATGGACCATCTCTGCAGTAATACGATGACGATCGCCATCTTTGCAAGGTTTAAGAAGCGATCGGAAGGTTAGAAAAACTTTCTCCAGCCATGGTCGTTCCTGTATTCTGTGTCTAGGTGTAGGTGTAGGCACGGCTCGGAGTGCAACATCGAAAAGTAAAGGCACAACATCAATAACGCTCCCAGGAGGATCTCGAACCAAGGCTTGCCCAATTGCGTTCAGACTATCTTCCAGGTCGACATTTTCCTCGGCAGCACCCTTGCGCTGGGAGCGTTGTGGCTTTTTCTGGTCCTTATCGAAGAAAGCTGCTCGCGCAGGAAGAAATGTATGCCTAGCAATCAAGGCCTCCAAGGCATGAATATAGCAACTCTCCGGGTTGAGAGGGTCTCCGCCCTGCTTGCGCTTCCGACTAAATGAGATGTCACCAGCGCCCTCCGATAAGAGTCTGAGCAGCATCGATGCAGGTAGAAGACAATGTGAATCAAACAATTCGTGGTCCGACGGCTGACGCTTTCGAGACTCCCAGGCCTGAAGTCCAAGATCCAGTAATGACCGCTCAATGATCATGTTCGCAAATGTTACATCTCCTTCACAGTACTGCCTCAGATAACCCATCCAGTTTCCAAAGACTGCTGCCGCCGTCGCGTTCTTTGTGCCGAGAAGCGACAAGATCGCTGCTCCACCAGAAGCTTGGCCTCGTTCGAGAAGGAGCCGCCATAAGTCTGTGATTGCGCATGTGGTTTCGATGCTCAGTTTTGGTTCTGTGGTGGCAGTCTCCACAATCTCCATCAAGATACCAGATCCAAGTAATGCCGTCAATCTTTGTGCAGATAAAAGACGAATGCACGACGCAAGTAGACTCCATGCGTTCTCATTTTGTCTTGCGTCGCTGGACGTTTTCAGTTTTCCCAGAAGCCATCGTAGTATCATTTCCGAGCGAGAGCTGTGATTGCATAACTTCCGAGCCTCCTCTAATTGATCTGATAGATTCTTGATGCCATCTAGAGCTTTCAGGCGATCCAGAGACCTAGACTCCGAGGCTATCGGTGCCCCCATCTTGTCTGCCACCTCCGCGAGGCAAATCGCAAGAGGTTGATACTGCACTGCTCTGGAACTTTTTCTCGAAGCTGAGTTTAAGGTTTTCGGGTTCGCTCTTCGGAAGCAAAGACCCGACCTGGGAGCAAGCGCGACACCCATTGCCAATGCTAGACGAGCTCTTTAAGCCCTCGTAACCCGTCCGCAGCATCCTCAGAAAAGCTCAATTGGAGTCTGTCAGACCGCTCACATCTACAATGGCCGACTCAACGTCCTCCAGCAGCATCGCCGCGCCCGCGCCGAAGGGCCCAAACCGACCGATGAGCGAAGCCCTGCTCAACGAGAAGGTACGATTAGACGGAAACGCATCGCACAGCCTATGGACATTTGGAGAAGCTGGCTAATATCTGATAATAGTGGGATCACTGCCTCAGCACACTCCTGATACGATCCGGTCTGGGCGCATCGTTTGGCGTTATCTTTTCGGTTTTGTTGTTCAAGAGGAGAGCATTCCCGGTCTGGGCAGGTCTGGGATTTGGTGCAGGAAGAGCTTGGGAAGAATGCGACAGCGTACGTTGAGATAATCCCTACCCTTTTGTTCCTCTGCGAACCCGGCAAACCGCAACAGCAGTTAGACCAGGGCTACGTCGAAAGCCTATAGCAGTGTGGGATGACAACGGCTAACAGCGTTTTACAGAGCTTCAAGCGTGCCACAGCGCCTTCGCGAGACGGTCTGCGTGTTCTGAGACCTTGAATGTGGTCTGGTCAAGGGGAAGAACGGAAATTGAAATGCGAAGGACGACCGAGCACAGGCATCATATGCCAACCTATACACTAAGCAGCACACAGCAGTCTGCTTGGAGCCTGTATATATGTCGAGGGGAAGCTATGTCATACTAGAATCCACAGAAAGCGTTTAGGAATCGGAACGAATGGTCTTGGCCGCAGACTTCGAAGAGTCTCCTTCAGCCACTGCTCTGCGCAGTTACATATCAAGGCTAACGCATGAGAAGTCGTATCAATCTGCAGGGAGATATGTAAGTTGAACACCACGCTTCAAGATCGGCGAAATCCAATGGGATCTACTTCCACACTTCAAATGTAAGCTTCGAAGGGAATCCTTTGTACGAATCTATGGCTTTACGAGTCGGCACGCTTACGATGGACTACCAGAGCAGACTCAAGGGCGAAGTGCTCAAAGTTATCCGCTGTCGCAGCGACCATCTTTCGAATGACATTTCACATCAGAATGACGCTCGTAGCCAGTCGCACATGATCGTGTCAACTCGTTTATCATTTGTGATTTCATGCCAGGTACGAATAAGGCAGAATACGCATTGGGCGTATACATACTCGGCATCTTTAGATAACATTGAAATGTGCACAAGCGTGCTAGAAAAGAAATGTTGACTTCGTTCATGTGTTGAGCGGCGGCGAAGGCTGGCTCACCTCCGTGCTGCCAAGACCGGCATGGGGTTAGCTCCAAAAGTTCCTTGCCTCCAATCGATCATCGCAGTCTGTCTTTCCATTATTTTCCATCTGCTCATCTCTTCCTTTCTCCTTCATCAGTCCACAATGTTTGCACTTCGACGCGTCGCCGTTCGTGCGATTCAATTCCAGCCAACTCGACAACTCTCGACATTACGACCGATCACACCGAGCTTTCAATCACAAAAGCCAGCGTTATATCGATCATTTCACCAGTCGCGGAAATGGCTCGCCGAGGAAGAGCAAAAGAAGGAGAGCCCTGCAGAAGCAGCAGGAGGTGAGACCGTCACCGCAGAGCCAAGCGCATCAGAGGTGAAGGAAGAGTCTGTCGCAACCCCAGAAGTTGCAGATGCTGCTCAGAACTCTACACCTGCACCAGCAGAAAGTGCTGCGCAAGAAGCTACCCAGGAAGTAAAGAATGCCATTGATTCGACCAAGGATGCGCTCTCATCTGTCGCCGAGACCGCCCAAAATACCGTCAATGCAGCAGCCCAACAATTTCCTTCTCGAGACTCTGGTAGCAAGCAAGGCGAGCCAAGCAAGATCATCTACATTGGTAACCTCTTTTTCGAGGTCACCGCGCCACAGCTCGAGGCTGAATTTGGACGATTTGGCGAGGTGACCAACAGCCGCGTTGTCACAGACACTCGTGGACTGAGCAAGGGTTTTGGTTACATTGAGTTCGCTTCTCAGGATGCCGCAGACCGAGCTGTTCGAGAATTGGACCAGAAGGTGTTCCAGGGCAGACGCATGGCCGTGCAATATCACGTCCGTCGGGAGCCAAGGAGGAACACTCCTGGTCGTAGCTCCAACAAGCCAAGTAAGACCTTGTTCATCGGCAACATGTCTTACCAGATGAGCGATCGCGACCTCAATGGTATGTTATGGACTCTGCAAAAAATTCTTCGTGATTTTGAGCTGACGGGCATCCCACAGACCTCTTCCGACAGATTCGTAACGTTCTTGACGTTAGAGTCGCCATTGATCGCCGAAGCGGACAGCCACGTGGTTTTGCTCATGCCGATTTCATCGACGAGGCTAGCGCAACCAAGGCTAAGCAATTGCTCGAGCAGAAGGTGGTGTACGGTCGACAACTGCGCGTGGACTACTCTCAGTCTTCGACAACCAGCTCGCCCAAGGATGATTAGAGGCTATCACAGAGCGGAAACGCAATGTAGGATAATGCAACACAGGTGTCAAGTCGCAAGCAGAAAGGACGAGACTAGGGAGTAGAGCGAGCGCACAGGCAGTGCGATCGATGAGATGAGGCAGCGTGCGCAGATTGAGCGCGTGTAGAAAAGTTGCTGGCGCGTGACCACCGATGGTGTGTACATGAAGAAGAGTTGCACTTCGCCACTGTAGTTCAGAGCTGTAGTATAGCATAGAGCCGGCCTCGACGGCTGAGGCTGTGATTATCGACGGTTCATCTCTACTCAAAATCGTCTTCGTTGACGGCCTTCTTTCACTTACGACGGCAACGTGCTCGCGTGACAGAATAGAAGCGTCGGCTTGTGATCCCGATTGTGCCTCGGCCGGCTACTGAGGTTCCGTTTGAACCTCCATCCCCCTGCTTTGCCGACGAAGTTGTGAAAGGCAACACCTTGTTGATTATTCTTGCTTCACGACTGTCGTTGCATGATATCGCAAGTCCCTTGTTCCCTGCCCAAAAGACGACATCCCCTCTCTGCTCCTCTGAACCGCGACCCCACTGAAGCCTTCCGACAACCCAGTCCACCACACGTAATCAGCATCCGCCCTCTGCGTCGACCTCGAGTGGTGCTTTCTACTGTACAACAAAAAGCAGCATAGCAGGCGTCATGTCTTTCCTCGGTGGTCCGGAATGTAGTACCGGCGCAAACCCTCTTGCCCAATTCCAGAAGCAAACAGGCGCCGATACATCGCTCCAACGAGATCGTCTTGCATCGCGACAATCACAACAATTAAATGGCTTCCGTAGTGGTCCACAACTTCCAGAAGATGCAGCTTTTCAAGACTTTGCCCAGCAAGGCCCACGCATGGGCGAGATGCTGCCAAACGATACCTTCCACATGGAGCAGATGCGACGGGAAGCAGAGCACCTCGAACGTGTAGGTGGAGGTGGCGGCGGCAATGGCTGGGCGAGTGAGTTTGCTCAGAAAGGACCTCACTTTGCGCCTGAGGAATTCCTCCAGCAGCAGAGAAATGGTGCTTTCAGCCCAGCAGACTTCCAACAATTTCGGCAATCGCAGATGACACCGACAGCGCGGACAGCTAGCCCAACGAACTCATACCGGTCCGCCTACAGACAGCCTATGTATGGCAACTCATTTGGCATGCAAAGACCAATGATGTTCAATCAGCAGCAAATGTGGAACCAGCAGCCCCAGCCCCACCAGCAGCAGTACGAAGGCAAAGGCAAAGGACGTGTGCAAGAGTTGAGTGATACAGACTGGGAAAAGCAGTTTGAAGAGTTGTCTACTGCGGACAAGGAGGCAGATCTTGACCAGCTAGACAGAGAAGCCAACGAGGCTATGGAACGAGAGTTGAATCAGGTCGACCGGTAAGTCATGATACAATGGTCCTTCTGTGCTCACCTGCTCACTGAGGAGCAGGTCAGAGACAGGATGGGGAGACTACGAGTCAATAATGGAAGGCGTTCGGCAGGAAGCTAACGCTCACAGGGACATGCTTGCCGACGAAGAACTTGCAAATCACTTTGGTGATGAGTATGATCAATGGAAGGACTTTGATGGTTTGAACCACAACTTTGATCCTTTTAGGGGCGAGTTTGGTGACTATGCCACAGCTCCCGAGTCCGGCACGTACATGTTCGAAGAGAACAATGTTTTCAAAGATCACCCGAACGCATACGAGGAGGGCATGAAGATCATGCGCGAAGGTGGCAACCTCAGTCTGGCTGCATTGGCGTTTGAAGCTGCCGTGCAAAAAGACCAGAGCTTTGTGGATGCGTGGGTGGCGCTGGGCCAGGCACAAGCTCAAAACGAGAAGGAGTCGCCAGCTATTCGTGCCCTGGAACAAGCGATCAAGCTGGACCCGAGCAATCAAGAGGCATTGATGGGTCTTGCAGTATCGTACACGAACGAGGGCTATGACAGTCTCGCCTACAGGACGCTTGAGCGATGGGTGGCAGCTAAATATCCTCAGCTCGGTGTGACTCCAAGAGGAATGGGAGAAGAGGAGGAGCTTGGATTTACTGATCGACACTTGCTGCACGAGAAGGTCACAAACTATTTCTTGGAGGCGGCACAGCTCAATCCGGAAGGTGCCGAAGTAGACGTAGATGTACAGGTCGGTCTTGGTGTGCTCTTCTACGGTAGTGAAGACTACGACAAGGCAGTGGACTGCTTCACAGCCGCTCTTAACAGCCATCAGCACGGATTCATGAAGCGAGAAGGTGAAGAACATTTGCTATGGAACCGACTTGGTGCGACACTCGCGAACAGCAATCGATCAGAAGAAGCCATCGAAGCATATTCACGAGCTCTCGAGTTGCGACCGAACTTCGTGCGCGCGCGTTACAACCTTGGCGTATCCTGCATTAATCTTGGGGTACTAGAGGAAGCCGCCTCTCACCTATTGGGTGCGCTTTCGATGCATAGAGTTCTGGAGCAAGAAGGCAGGGCGAAAGCCGCCGAGCTGATGAAGGATGGACATGGCAATGACATTGACGAGCGGGATGTCGATGCCGTGCTGCAGCAAAATCAAAGCACAAATCTTTACGACACATTGAGGAGGGTGTTCACGCAAATGCAGAGGCGGGACCTTTCGGCCATGGTCGGACCGGATATGGATCTTGACCGTTTGCGAGGAGAATTTGACTTTTGAAGAGCATTTGTTGGGTAAGATGGCATCTATAGTAGATGAGCGTCGACCTCGATGTTGGCCCATAGGTATGAATGTATAGACGGAAACGTGCTCACGAGGCCAGAAGTTTCCCGATGGCGCAACTCAGACTCTATCGGCCAGACTTCATTCGCGAGATGCATTTGAAATCTGGACAACGACAACGACAACACGTGCGACGGCACAGGCCGTCGTGCAGGTGAGTGACGATACTTGCACATGCTGAACGAACAATAGTCCACTATTGTCACAAGTTATTGTTCGAAGCCGCAGACTTAAAAAGGCGCTTCTCATCGCGACTGAACTCGTGCTTCGACATCAACTAACATCAACCAGCCAAGATCCTCGACACACTTTCGAAGCTACCAACATTATTTCGAGTCCAGCGACGCATCCTGACTTCAGCGACGCACACTCGACTTCAGCGACGCACACTCGACTTCAGTGACGCACACTAGAGTCCAGTGACACACTCACAGATCCAGCAATGTACTCTCAGAAGCAGCGACCTGCTTACGCATACAAGACCCTACTTTCGAAGTCCGCTTTCGCTACGAGCGCCTCAAGCAACACATCCACTGCCGAAATGATGGCAGCCGCGCACAAGCAGCGTAATAGTAGAGCCATTTCGGACGGGATCCTGGACGGCGACATTTCAGCTGCGGATCCTCATCCCGTCGGCATCGATCCTAGTCACTGGCACTCATACTCATGCTCATATTATGGGGGTCTTCCGTACAAGGAAGTGTCTATCCAGGTATGTAGTTGCCGAGTCGTTTAACCGGTGTTGAGCGAGCTAACTCGAACAGACCTACTCGCTTGATGGTGAGAAATCGTCCGGCATATTCGACATCAGCAGCGGGCACTCGCTCTTTTCTGACCCACCTCTTCACTCGACAGCTCCAGCCCCAGCACCACCACCTCCTGCTCCTGCTATCACCAGCACCGCGCCGACCCAGGTATATTGTGCTCCTTTCACATGACATCAGATATTCATAATGCTAACAGCCGACAGCCTTTCCGACTGTTCGACTTGCCAGACGAATTGTGGGTCAGAATTGGCACACTCGCCGTTACTTACCCGGGAAACATCCTTATTAACGAGGACCGATCTCCCGAGGCGCATATAGACGACTATGACGGAAGTCAGCGATGCGGACGAAAGTGCTGCATCATCAAGCAAGACCAGCCTGCCATCACCAAGACCTGTCATGCGCTCAGAAACGAGCTCCTCCCACAATACTACAAGCTCAACACCTTCCACGTCCTCAACCGCATGACCACGAAGCTCAACGCGCTGAACTGGCTCGACGCCATCGGAAAGCAGAACCGACAGGCTCTCGACACCATTTACTGCTCGACTGGTGACGCGAAATGGGTTTCACTGAGAATTCAAGTCGACTACTACGATCCCGTCTACGCCCGCTTGAAGCTCAAGTCATGGTTCAAGCGTGACTCTAAGGAGTTCTGCCCGAGAAAGTGGAGCAAGTCGGCTATCATGCTCAATGACCGAAACCAGATTGCGCGCTGCGATCAATTCGACATAGGCTCTAATGTCTACATGGCTAGAGTGAGGGTCGTGGAAGTTCTTTCTGATGAGGAGGTCGCAGCTGAAATGCTCTCCTGAAAACGCCTTTGCAAATGTTGAAGGACGACTCGCATATCGCATTATCGAAGATACCTCTCAAGCTCAATTTCTGTACAACACCCACGGTCACGAGGAGCAAGTCAAGTGCCGACTTGTGGTACGGTTGCCGCGCTGCTCTCATCAAACGGGCAACTTTCTTTTCGGGCGCCGAAACGTCTTTGCTCATGGCGTGGTCAAGCAGGCTTTCCCTGGACCATAGAAGCCTATGATCTGCGAAGAACGGCATCCGTTGGTTTCTTCCGCTGCATGCCTTACTCAATAACACTTTGGCTTTCCTATTCTGGACTTCTGTACCTTTTCTTCGCTCTAATGCCGAGGAATTGCCACCAGCAAGGTGATACCTGTGCTTCATACTACCTCCTTCTCCAGAAGCCTATTTCTGTCCTTTGTACCCATTTGGCTAGGCATCATGGAGAGATGGAAAAGGAGAGGGTGGGCTTCAGAGGCATTGGAGAAATCTCAAAGGAGGATACTGGCCTACCAGACTGTAGAAGAGTCCAACATCCTCTCTTTCAACATATGAAACATTCAAGAACAAGAAATCAATCGATACAAACTCTCCAACACTTCCTTTTTCATACAGGATGCAATTCACCAAGACCCTCTTCTTCGCCATCACCTCCCTGCTCGCCTTCGCAGCCACCTTGCCAGCAAACGATGCTGCATCGCCACTTCAAGGACGAGAATTGCAGAAGAGGTGCCCGGTGACGTACTGCATGTTATGTCCTTCAGGATGTAACGATGACTGCGCCTGCAAATAATCGAGGCTTGTAAGTAAGTCGACGAGAATTCTGCTAAAGTAGAGTCGCAAGGCTGACCATTTGATAGAGTAAGGAGAGGATCGAGCCTCACCATCGAAGGACTTGAGTTTACTTCCACATCAGGGTGATTTTGAAAGTGAGAAAAGAATACCAATGAACAAGTTGGTTCCGTTCTCATAGTTTCAGTACTCGTCTTTCTTCTCCTGATCGTCTACTCACCTCATTATCATGATCGGCTGAAGAGTTTTAAATGATGCACAAAACATAGCGACGGCAGCAATCGTGTATCAATACGCTCGATGCTGACCTCTAAAGCAAAAGATTTGGACCTCGTGGGAGTCGAACACCACATCCCGTATGGACAGTATGCGTCAGCCTTCTTGCGAAGACGACTCGCACATTGGCGACCCAACGTCCAGGTAGCAACGCGCATACAGCAGCGTTTACCTTGAGGACGAGGTTCCATACGGATCTTACCATTAGACCAGAAGCCCTGTGTCACTCATTGGATGAATATCAATTCATTTCGTTCAATATTTATCCCTTTCCGTCGCAGCATCAAAGGGAAACATGAAAGGCAAAAGATGGAGGATTCTGGATCGTACTCTTGGATGATTGATGCCGGGGCTTTCACATGCACCAGCATCTGATGCAAAAAGTCATAGCTTGGAATCATGACACGGCAAAAAGAGTCGATGGACGTTGCGAGAGTCGAACTCGCATCCCGTATGGGGAGTTGCACATTGGCGATCGCACATTGGCGACCTCATACGGATCTTACCATTGGACCAAACGCCCTTGTGTTGTTTATTGGATGAACGTCGGTTGGAGTCAATCAGTATTCGTATCGTGATGGGAGAACATGACGATAGACAGGGCGAGATTTGATCTGCGTATTCCATTCTGATCAATTGTCATATGAAGAATGAGTTGATGCGGCAGGATCATCATCATCAACCACTCAATTGGCCAATAGGTCAATCCAGAATTGTTTGACACATCGACTATCTGGCTGCTCATTATCAGTGTCTTAAAAGACAATCACTCTTTGGCACGCTCCTTTGCCGCCTTCTCCCTCCCAAGCACCATACTTGCGATGGCATGTTGATTAGCTTCGACGAATACATGGATCGTCGTGAACCTTGTCCGCAGGTTCATCTGTCGGTTTTGGTGATAAAGCCGATGGTACTGCTAGTGTTGCAGCGTCATTATCCTCGGTGGAATCGGTCACCAGGCCCTGCTTCCTCGCCTCCTTGTGAAAAGCTCTACATGCCCCTACGCAGCAGCTGCATAAAGCAAAAATTGAGAAATTATCAGCAGAAAGAGACATGCTGCTGGTGTGAGACCGTAGTGATCTGAATTCGATTCGAGGCTGGCTGGGACAGTGTTCGCCACTGTAGCGATGGGAGGACCAGTGTATATGTATTCATTTGTTTCCGTGATTATTGGGGTGATGCCTTCGTTGGAGTGGCCTAGTGTTGATTCTCTGATCTCAGTGACTACCCAAGCGTTCGTCGTAGGCATGTTCTGATCCGACGCATGCGTGATGGCAGCCATGATGAAGGGCGAGAAGATTGTGATGAGTTGCCAGCGAAACATGATTGTCGTCCTTCGGAGCAGTTGATTCGTAGTGAGCGGATGCGTAGTATTGTCATGCAATGACAATATACTTGTATGGTTTCCTCGAAGCAAGGATACCTGCGGCATTGACATAGCCTCCTGCTCTTACCACTAACGAAGCAAGGGATGTAAATTCTTCATGTGAGGCCTACTTCGCCTCTATTGTGGAGCGATGAGCTCGCGTTCCTCCGGTTCTGATATAATTCGCTCTCGATGTCCTTGACGGTTGAAGCATGGCTGTGATATCGACTTCGTGAACGCATGATGAGCCATTGTGTCTTCGGAACGTGTACAATGTCCTGCCTCATCATTCCTGCTCTTTAAGCATGATCGCACGGAAGATCAGTCTCTTATAGCGACTCGCAGGTTCTTGTGCCTGAGAATGAGCATGATTGCAAGTCCGATGAGTATCAGGAGGGGCAGCGTTCCCTCTCCCAACCGGTACCCAGACAGTCCCAGATCCTCCCAATTATTCATCGAAGATCCATCCAGGCTATCGCCAAGAAACATTGAGCTGCTGCCGCAGCATGCTGAAAGGCACCCAACACAGTTGCCAGCCAGGAAACTATCAGTCGAATTATCTTTGCTCAATATAGATTGCTCAACCGCGTAAGAAATCGTAAGCGGCAGGTTGGAAAGGATGGCCAGAGCTTGTTTGCGAACATGGCTCCGTGGATCGTGCCGTCGCATATTGAAGCAGGTAAGTGGTCTAGGACAAGATCGTGGGCGTCGGCTCCGCAGTGATTCTATCGCAAGGTTGTAGTGTCTGGTAATGACCGCGCGGTTGGCGAGCAAGAGTCGAAGCGGCTCGGGACTGGAGCGAGAAATCCTAGGGCGGATATAAGTCAGAACACTGTGGTCAGCAAAGTACAGGCAGAAGCATGTGTGTGCTTCTGCAAGCTGGTCTGAAAATCCCCTTATGGCTTCGCTTGGGTCGACGTGGCCAGGAACGCTTGCTCGTCCACTTGCTTTAGTAGCAAAAGTCCGCCGAATCGTTCGCAACATTCTGCTTGTTAGTTGAAGCCATGATTCGTAGCCCTGAAAGTCAGACCTGCTGTTGTTTGACAGTGGTCAAGTCATCAATGTGATAACGACAGTGGGAAGTGAGATTTCATCAAACCCGTGACTTGACGGGCTTCGCAGCACCGTTTCAATGCATCTTGTCATTCATATCTCTCACCTGGTTTTGTTTGTTGAGCTTGCCAGCTCACATGCTTACCGTGCCAACGCCATCGCTGAAGTCTCAAATAGTGGTACAGCTCGTTCCTCTTCGATCTATTCCGCAGCGCACACCGCCTAGTATGGTCGTTGCCCGTAGGGCGTGTGGTGGCCATATACGCTGGTAGCGCCGTATCCTGGTGTTTGACCGCCGTCTCCATAGCCACCACCATAAGACGTGCCTGCCCCGTACGCGCTCTGCCCGCCATACTGTGTCTGGCCACCGTTCGCCATGTCTTGCGCCGGGCTGAACCCGCCAAACCCATTCTGCTGCCCATCATCTGCACCCGCATCAAGCTCTTTGATGATAGAAGCGAATTTGTTCTGCAGCACTCTTATACCAGAGTGCAGAATTTGATCTGGTGGCATGACTCCGGTGCCCTCGAGCTCGATGTAGAATTGGTTCGGCTCCGCCTCGTAGTTGAATGGCTCTCCTTCTTGGGGCGGCTCCTCCCATTCTCCGTTCTTCGCAGGTTCTGGCCACTCAGCTTTTGCGTCCGTCTCATACCACAACGTCGTGTGTCGTAGCTTGTTCCACGGATCATACTCAAATCCTATTGCAGCTGTTGGCGCCCATTTTGCATGCTCCTTCGCAATGCCCTTCTTTGCTACACATTTTATCCGCAGCTCCTGGCCCCTTCGCAGCTGGCAGATCAGAGGACCTTGGCCTGCTGGGTCCATGATGACGGGATGTCCTCGTGGGGGAAGCTCGTCCACCGAACTGCCATTAACACCATTTGTGCGATTGTAGCCTGTGCCTTGTGGTGCCGATTCCTCGAATAGGTCGCGCGCAAATACTTTGAGGTTCTGGTCGCTACTTCGATTGGCAGCGTTTAGTCTGAGCACTACACTGCAGTTGTTGCAGTACTCGTCGCAATCGCAGTCGCGGAAATCGATCATTTCGTCCACGCCTTTTGTGCTGAGCGGGATCAGGCCGAGTCGATGTGCGAGGAATTCGTCTGCGAGGACGGACGTGTTGTTTTCGATTTCGACGAGATCGATGGCAATCGTGGGCACTTCTGCGAGCATCACGCGCCGTACCGAGTTCGCAAAGGCGAGCGATGTGTTGGACAATCGAAATTTGATGGTTGTCGCAGTTGTCTGCCTCATTAATGTCCACCTTCGAGACGTCACATCCACACTATACTCACATCTCTGATCGTGACCTTTGGCCCAGTGTCCTCGGTGTCCATTCCGCCATAGTCGTAAGTATCCATATCGCCGCTTTCAGAAGTTTGCGCCCAAATCCGCTATGCTCCAATCACAGTCGGCAGGCTGTCGAAAGGAAGTCGAAGGGCGTCGCGTAGGGTCTCAGGAGCGGCAGGAGATGAAGTCGTGTGCTAACGCTTGGATAGTTGGGACTATGGGCGGTCAGGTTGAGTTCAGATGGATGTTCTTTGAAAGCACGCGCTCAAGTTTCCAGCTTCACGTCGGAGAATTCTCGGCGTTGCCTGTGACAGTCGTCCCGTCTGATATGCAACTTCACTTCCCTCTCGTTTGTCATTGACCAATCTGCCACGACCACAACATATGACTTACAGCCGGTGTGCTGGACCACTTTGAACCCACATATCAACCAGGCGCACGATCAACACGGATGTCCAGTCTAGCAAATTTGAGATCTTCTATGTTACAGCAGATCGATATCACATTCTCAGGCCAAATCCGACATGATCGTCTACTGCGGGCATCTGAAAGCTGTGCAAGCTACCCTGCCAGTTGGAACGTCGAGCTTGGGACGCAGCTCACCGTCCTCGCACCTTAGGAGGCCACTCGAAAGTCTTGGCAAAGAGGCCGGGAGCTGCCGGGTAGCTGCAACTCTATTTTCTATTGAGGCCCGAAAGAGAACAATACCAACTCCACCTCATCAACCTCGCTCTCCATGCATGTCGTACAGCGGCCACCCGATGGCCTCCAAACACGCCTTACGATTGGAAGATAGGGCGCAGATGACCCTATTCGAGTTTCACCATGACTGGTCTCAGTCAAAATGCCGAAGGGCGCGGCGGCGTCGTGCGGCCCCCCGCAAATTAGGATGGCTAGGCAAAAGGCTCATCTACAATAGCCGCTGCTTCCTATTGTCGATGTGTAACCTTACTCTAGAGGAGGCCACAATAGCTAGGCCTCTCGCACGCCATGCAGGATCTGCTGCCTCTCACATAAGTATATCTTCTCTCTGCTTTTCATCATTTCTCCTTCAGTGTCCTCCATCGATACCATTCTCAAGAGAAGTCAACTCACTTCGCCGCCCATATTCAAGCAACAACACCTTCCAACTTCTCGAAGAAGACACCACATTCGCGGTCACTCGTCTACCACACCTAGCAGACGCGTTGCTGTTCTTGCTTCGCGAGTCAGCAAACAGCCAAGTCGCGACTTCCAGATCAAGACACCGCCTTCAACCCATCCATAAGCGGGACACTCATCAACACTCATCAGGACTCACGTGTCGCGACACCAAAGAGACACAATATCACAATGGACTCTTCATCCATCACTCATCTCACGCAAAAATTTCTGGCTGAGCGTGCTCGTCAGCAACAATCAAATCCCACACCAGAAGTCCCACCACCACCTTACTCCGAGGAAGACGATGACATGGACTCTGAGAACGAAGAGGAGCTTCCAGTAAAGCTCACAGTCAATGCGACGACCAGCATCAAAGGCTCCAACAACCTGATCCCGACATCGCCATCTCTACTGCAAGATGCCACCAAATTTTCATCTCTTTTGCTCCATGCAGTAAATCAGATCAATGCTGCAAATACCCATGCAAACTCCGAAGCCGCTCAAAGCTCCAAGATGAGGAGACATCTGAAAGTCGACCTAACGATCAACTGTGGGGTCAGCGTTATAGGCGACAGAAATGTCATTGGCAACGTCGGGTTGCGACCCAAGAGCCAAGCTGGCGATACAGTAGCCGGGGCGAAGAGGAAAGCCGAGGATGAAGCCCCTGCCGGTGATGGTCAAGTGGTGAAGAAGGAAAAGGCTGATACGGCTGAGGAGTGATGTGGCGATCTTACTGTCTGGCATTCTTTATGAAAGGTTTACTGTTGATGCGACATTGTTATGGGATGAAGCCTGTGATTCGAACCTTACGTTCACGCGAGCGAGACACTGAGCGAGCGATTTGTACGAAACATGAGTATTGCTTGATTGACGAACAGAACGACACAAACGACCAATATTGCCAGAGAGCATCTATCTCCGTGCCAACCTTTCATGATTCTCCCCATCTTCTGCTCGTTCATCCTCTCTCCAAGCCAAAATCCACAACTACAAACTGTCCCTCGGCGGCTCATCAACATAGACAGGATCAACAATCGCACTATGCGGCATAATCCCCGCATGTCCCTCTCCTTTTCCCATATGAGCACTATGGGTGTTGGTGTATTGCAGTTGGAGAGGTTTGCTTGAATGTCTTTTCTCTGAACTGGGGGCGGTGGTGGCATAGAGGACATCTTTGTGGGATGTATATAGAGACTTGGATCTTCCCACAGAAATGATGCGCGATATTTATGTTCCTCGAGTGGCATGCCATAGCATATCAAAATGTCTATCTTGCTGGCTCGGTGAAGGCGCCTTTCTGTTGTCTATACAATGGACCTTAGAGACAGTCGGAAAATCGTGTAGCCAGGGAAGCCTGTATATGTCTCGTAGCATAGTCGTTCAGACCATTTTCTGTCCGGCATGGTTTCGATGGCATGCTATGCGCCTGTAGGTCCGAACCGAATGCGAATGTTTCAAGGTAACGTGGAATCGATCCATGTTCAAGATTTGTGTAATGGCTCTGTGAACGGAGGCAGAAGAGATCATCGCGATGCGGGCATACTGTAAAAGGCTGCTGCAACAGATTAGCACACGCTCCTCAGAATCGATGACAGAACGAAAGAGAGGAAATGAGTGAAAGCCTCAGCATGCATCGTTTCTTACGAGCTACTGACATCGCTGATTGAACGTGATGCTTCCAGAAATGCTCGTGGCTTCATAGCCTTGATCTCTACCCTATGCCGGCGCCACGCTAAAATCCCAGATCGTACAAGAAATGAACAATGGTCATTGACGTGATAGCTCACCATGGCTGCTCTGCAGGCCAGTAAGGACATCCGCAAAAGCCTGGCGTCACTGGCCGGGCCCTGGAGTTCCTCCACCTTGGCTCATAGACTGCCTCTGCCCGTAGCCAGTCGACAAGTATGAGCCTACCCCAGCAGCGCCGGGATAGTTGCCACCACTGCCAGAATGGCCCTCTGCTGCTAGCCTCCGCTCGCGGTACTTGCGTCCGTTAATGATATTTTGCAGACGTTTGCGCTCACGTGGCTCCGTGATCTTAGTCCAGTCGAGGTCCTCGCCAGGTTCCGCATAATTGATGATGTCTGCCATGGTTGTTGCAGAAATCTGACCTTGACCACCAGAAGACGCTCCAGTATACAGATGCGAGGAAGGGTTCAGGTCGCTCTGTTGCGGTCGAATCGGTGTTGGCTGAACCGGTGTCGACATTGGGAAGGAGGCGATGTCCGATTGTAGATGTGACGGTTGCCGCGGGGGAGCCTGGGCGTATTGTGGTACATGTGCCTCTCGCGATCCTTGATTCTTCTCATGTGCAAAGAGGCGGTAGTTCCAAGGTGGCAATCGCTTGTCGCGCTCGTAAAGCAGACCGCAATTGTTACACAAGGTACGCGGTCCAGCTGGGCCATCACGGACTCCCCAGATCGCCGCGCCCCAAACGTTGCAGTGTGAGCACGTCCAGTACTGCCGCTCGCCTTCTGATAAATTATAGGAAGTGCCACCGAAACCAGCAGCTTCCGGTGTCTCGCGCCCAACTGGTGACAAGCTTCGGAACCGGCGCTTCTTCTTCGATCGCTCGCCGCGACCCATGCGCTCGTCCTCACCACCGCCATTGGCCTGCGACACGCCGAGACCACCGGAGAAGTAGTCGCCGTATGTGCTACTTTGCTGAGTTGGCAGGTTGTAAGTCGTTGTGAATCGAGCCGTCTCTCGTCGTTGGCGGCGAATCTGCCTCTCACGATCGCCTTCCCGCTTCTCAATTTCCTCCTTACTGAGCACTTCAATCTTGGGCTCCCAATCTGCACCCAGTCCATCTTCATCAAACCGCCAGCCTGCACCAACACCAAGCGCAGACTCTGCGGTGCCATGATATTCACAGGCCTCGTTCTCAACAACACCCCAACCGTCAACGCCACTGCCAACAACTCCAGCAAGTGTACCGTTGTTGTCGATCATGTCCTTCTTCAGTCGCAGGCTTGCTTCGTAAATAGCATGAGCCATCATAGGCACCCACTCGCCAGGTAGACCTAGATCCGCGCAGGTCTGCTTCGCGAAGATTTCTGGAAAGCCAGGAGGATGAAGCAGAGACCATTCGAACTTGTCAGTATACAGTCGATTTTGAAGATTTATAGAAAGCGTGATCACGCATCTGTGCGAGTCGGCTGGATTGAGTGCTGAAGATGTCAAGGGGTCCTTGGGCAGCGGGTGCGCTGTTGCACCTATTGCAGGCGTACTCGTGCCATTGGGTGCTGGAGTGGGCGCGTCCGAAGAGACGTGGTCACCATTTGTGTGCGGAAGCTCCAAAAAGCGGTTGCTGGTTGTGTCCATCTGCATTGGAGTCGAAGAATCTTCGCGAGACACAGCTGGTCGCATCGACGGGGTGGGCGCATTTGTTGTAGGAGCCGGCGGATTGGCCGTTTCTGGCTGGAACAATGGATGCAATGCGACGGAGGAGTGCTCCTCCAGCTGCATACGTATCGACTGCGCAATCTCGTTGATCATCGCTTGTTTTCGCATCACGGGAAAGTCGAGCTCGTCAACAAACGTCTTTGCGAACATGTCCGGGGTAATAAGTGCTTCATGTAGATTCCAGAGAAAGGTATCCTTCAATCGATATGGCGGTGTTGGTTCTGGCGCTTTGTACGCAGGCAGATTCTCGTCAATTCCAAAGTCTTTCGCATTACTCGGAGTTGGAAGTGCAGCTTCTGGCCGGAATGGTGCCACATCCAGATCGATCTTGATGGGAATGAGGTTGGTAGGTAGCGCAGACTGAACATGCATCTGGCGCTCTGTGAGTGTCCGCTTCGGCTTGCCCATCCAATCTCGCCATATTCCTTGCACGTCTACAGGCGCATACACCTCTTTGCCCAGCTCCTTCGCCTTCTCAACCATAGGGTCAGGCTGGTTGCGCTGCTGAGCTGTGCGTAAGCCTGTCGCTCGCCGTGAAGGAGCATCCGAGTCATCGATGCTATCGTCGTCGAACTCCTCGGCATAGTTGATTGCTGTTGTCCCTCGTTTTGTCGTTCGTACTGGTGGCAGTATAGTCTGCGGGACAACAGGCGTCAGGAGCGAGTTGCCATATGTCCGAATGCGCGGCGCATAGCTCGAGACGAAAGCCTGCGGAGCATTCACGCGGGTAGCATTGACAGCAGACATCTTGGGATACCGTGTCTGGCTGTGCTTGTACAGGCGGCGCTGGTTGTTCGCCTGATCGCAAACGGTGGAGAAGGAGTGGACGGATCACTACGGCGATCCCAGCATTGTCAGAATCGCTAAATATGCGCGACTGTGTTCGGTCTAGTTTCTTGGGTACTATGCGTTGGTCGACTTCGTGGTGAAGCGCAATGCAAGGGCAGCGATTTCGAGATCGAAGCTCTCGAGACGACGCGTTTGGTTTTCGTGGAGTGACTTGCTAGTGCTGGAAGAGGCTCAGTAGCGGCTACTCCCGTCATGCCTTACTGCCTCACTGCCAAGTGCACACATCTCACACACTCTACACTGCACACATCACATCGAGTACGCGTCGTAATGATGAGACAATACACACGAGGCTTTTGAATATGTCTCGCATGATCGTCACCCTCGAAGCGCGCAATCTATGGCCTTGCCTGCCTACCGATCTGGCGGAGCTCAGCGCGTAGCAAGTCCCACTGCTGTTTCAGATTCCGCCTTCTTCACCGCAAGTGTACGCCGTGAAGACTTGAACTTCCGGGAATGCTGCCGAAACAACCTGGATGTTACCCACGTCTTGGACCAGTCTCTTTCTTCCCTGAGACTTTCGGCCTCCGCATCCTTCTGCACAATGACCATGTCTCGGTCGGCTCAAACAAGATCCATCGGCGTGCAGACGGCTTGCTAGTCCGTGTGCCTGCAGCTCCATTCACGGGAAGAAAGCTTGGTATTGCTTGGTCTTCGTGAAACCAGAACAACGAAATGCCTTGGTCCATTCAGCGCTTCTGTGCATTCGAAAACGCGATCAACACGTACACCTGCTGCCAGCGCGGAGTCATCGAAGTGAATACGACCTAGGCTGCAGCCCTTTGACATGCTTTTGAGGTCTCTCCACAATGCTCTATTGTTACAGAACAAAGGAACCGGCACTGCTTTCCGTGCCCATTGTGTCACTTTCAATGGCTGGTGAATGGGGCTTCACTCGACACGTCGAGCCTTAGAGTATAACTTGCGCCTCTTCCCTTGCTTACGTCTTTCTCCTTCTTCCCTACCTCTCTCAACAGTCAAACTACATAAGCCAAGCTTCCTCGAGCAAACCGCTTCTTTGACAGAGACGGGTCCCACACACTCTTTCACCAGCATACAAGCTTCTACAGCTACCAACCACTCTTCAGCAAACACTATTCACTCTAGCCGGCCTAGAGTATCAGTCAAAATTCCCTCGCGACAGACTTTTCGGAAGACATCGACAGCACAAACCAGCATGTTCTCCAAGACCGCAACATTCGCCCTCGCGGCGCTCGCCCTATGCGGTACCTCCACGGCACACATGATCATGGCCGAGCCCGTTCCATATGGCAAAGACACTCTCAACAACTCTCCGCTATCAGAAGCATCCGAATATCCTTGCAAGCAGCGAACTGGCGTCTACGACATCTCGAAGATGAACCACATGGCCGTCGGCGAAAACCAGACGCTCTCCTTCACTGGTAGCGCAACCCACGGTGGTGGGACTTGCCAGCTTGCAGTCAGCCTCGACACCAAGCCTACCAAGGACTCCGTCTTCAAGATCATCCAAGTCTACGAGGGCGGATGTCCTTCTCCGATAGACGGCAACGCAGGACATGGAAGCACTTTTCAATTCTCGATTCCTGATGGCTTTCCCAACGGCCAAGCAGCGCTGGCCTGGGTCTGGAATAATAAGATCGGCAACAGAGAGTTGTATATGAACTGCGCACCAATCACAGTGACTTCGGGTTCCGAAAATAAAGATTTTTTCAACACCCTGCCGAACCTCTACTTGGTCAACTCTCCCGTGGACGACACCTGTACAGTCCCGGATAGCAAGGATGTTGTGATCCCTTTCCCCGGAAAATTCATCCAAAGCTTGACAACAGCAACAGCTACAGCTACAGGAGCAGGCTGCGCAGCCGCCGCGGCGGCGCAGACCAAGGGCGTCTCTGGTGGTGCACCAGGATACGGCAGTGGCTCAGGCTCTTCCAGTATGCCAGCCTCTAGCTCTGCTCAGCCAACCTCAGCTGCTGGCTACGGCGGCACAGGCTCGTCTTCAGCCTCTGCGCCGGCATACAGCTCTGCTTCGTCCTCTGCTGCAGCTCCAGCATACACCGAGTCATCAACTTCGGCCGCGCCGCCATCGTATGGTTCTTCCTCGTCCTCAGCCTTCCCACAGACAACTCCTGCTGCTGGCGAAGGCATCTACGGCCCAGCGACCACCGCTGCTTCAGCCGCAGCTCCGGCTGGCACCGGCTCAAGCTCTTCTGGAATCCTCTGCGATGCTGCTCATGCCGGTCAATACGGACAAGCTGTAAATGGCAATACAGTCTGGCGTGCAGTCGCTCCTGGAACTACCTGCTCAGAAGTACAGCAATACCGCAAGCGCTCTGCCATGCGGCATGCTCACGTCCGCCGACACGTTCAGAATGCGGTCCTTAGGCACGCAGCCTAAGCTACCTTCCTAATTTCACCGCATATGAAGGAGGTACACAAAGGCTCGTCAGCCTCAACTCATTGACCACTGGATGAGCAATGAGAACGAATGAATGAATAAAGTCGTGGACGACATCAATGAACAACGACAGGAATAGAGAGCGTTTGGCTTTGGTTATCATCAGAATGCATAGCGCTGGAGTCATGGGTTGATTAGCATTTGAGCGCATGGACATACCTCACGGTACAGCTCCATTTAGTCTCTCACACGGCGTTTGGCGTACTCTTGTAATTTTTGTTTGGCAGCATAGAAAGTATGTTTTGGTTTCCATCTGATTCCCCTTCCATTTTCCATATCACGTGCTTGATAAAAGTCTTGGCGTTGATCAGTCAGGTCGCTAGCTCTTCCGCCGTCATCGTGCTCGCCGAAACCGCATATAATTGTTCGCCCCAGTACTTCGCTGCATCATATTTGAGCGCTATAGGAGGAGCTGGTGCCATGGGTACGGTCAGAACCGGCCAGCAAAGATCGCCGAATACAACAGACGGGTTCATACCGTGATCCCCTGCGAAGTTCCCACAACGCGTCTCCTATGACCCTTTCGACACCATATGCATAGACACATCATGCTGTCTAGAGCATGAAATCCTCTTCTGGTCCGCGCAAGTAATGTTCAGCAAATGAATTTTTCTGCCACCATCGATGGGGGACAACGGATACTCGACCATTCTCGCATGCACCCCTGCGTGTGTAAGCGCCTGGCTGCTATGCAGCCGCTGCGGCACAGTATATTGATAGATCCTCAAGTATGCCAGGTGCTCGCAACGATTTGATCGGTCATGGACTTCAATATTTGCAATGTCACCACCATCTTGCAAAGGACGTCAGATTCATTGGCAGACGCCGCTGCTTCTCCTCTCCTCCTTACTAGTGGGAAGCTGCCTCGCTATTGGACATCACGCCTTCTATCAGTCGCTCAATGGTTCAAGTGTCGACAGCTACCACTTCAAGCTCGCCGGATGGACTACCTCTCAGCAGCAATTGGTCTCAGTAGCTGGAGTTCTTTTCGCTTTTGTGGTGAAAGCTAGCTTTATTCTGTGTGCATCTATTGCATACATGCAGCTCTTTTTTCGAGCCATTCAAATCCAACAATTCAGTCTTAAGACACTGGATCAATGGTTTGCGGCTCTTGGAGATATACGGTCGCTCTTCTGCGTTGCTGCGATCTATAGGTACCCACTGTTGACCCTGATTGCATTGACAGCTTGGTATGATAGATTTCTTTGAATGTCGTAATAAATCTGACAAGTAACACAGGCTTTTGCCGTTGGCCGCCGTCTTCTCTCCTGCAGCACTATCCGTATCCTTTGACCTCATACAACCTTCCGTGGTCTCTCTGCTTCGAGTACCACAACCACCTTTCGAAAGCATCGCGCTTTCCAACTTCGAGGTCACTCCTGGCGCCAAAACTCCTACAGCCCAGGAAGCAGATATTCCAATCAAGATGGCAGGACCCAGTGAAGAGACCGCAAGAATTGCAAATGCTGTAGCTTCGGGAGGGACAATACTTCCGCTCCAGCCTCCCGGCTCCAACGCATCGTGGCAAGTCAGCTTCGAAGCTCCGAGACTCTCTTGCAACGACATGCAGGACGAAGAAATTCATCGAATATCAGAAAACATCATCACTGCATTCGAAGGCGCTACCGATAGCCCTTTTGAACCGACTTCCTTTTACCAATCAAGGATGTCGACCATGTTCTCGTATCTATCTTGGATGTCTTGGACCGTATACAATAACGAGAGCAGAGTTAACGGAAATGACAACAACACAATGCCATTCATATTCAACGAGTACGGCAATCCAGACCAATGGCGAATACATGATCAAGCAGATCTTACCAATGCTTGGATCTATGGCACGAATCTTTCTATCGGTATCTTTCCGAACGCTAACGTCGTCCCATCGGGCAATTGGAGCGCGTTATTGGAAGATGATGGCTCCAAAGCAAATCCGCTTTGGTCGAACTGGACTAAAGGAGCTAATCTCATGATGGATTGGTATCTTCAAGGTGCGACCCTCATCAAATGTGAGCTGATGAATGCGAATTACACTCTGAACTTCACCTACGTCAACCAACAGCAAAACATTCAAATTGTCTCTGTGTCGGATCTACCTCCTCCCATGCAAGTCTACAGCAATCTTGAGTTCGACACAACTGGGAACGATACTTTGGCAGTTAAAGGCTGGGATCTCTTCGATGATCCTGTTGGCTCCACCCCAAATTCTATGGCAAGGAACTCCCAAAGAAGCATGTCATATACCGCGATCTGGCAGGCTATGCTTACCATTCTGCTCGGCGCAAGCAACAAACCCTACGAGATGCTGGGCAAAGCAGAATTTCGAAACTCTACATATCGCACTGGAGTATTTTCAACAACCCTCATGGACACGGTCGAGCTCTCCACCTTGCGGAAAGGAATTCTCAGTGCTACAGAGTTGACAAATCGGACCTCTGGGCCTGCTTTTGAGGAAGCAGCGAGCCTTTTGCCACTTACTGGGAAGCAGAACCAGACTCGTCAACCTTTGAGAGAGGCGCTTGAAGAATTATTCTTTAATATTACGATGTCTGTTATGAGCTCGGAAACTCTCCAGTACAATGCCTCAAATCCCTACGCTCCAGGTCCCGTGAACGTCACATTCGCTCACTACGGCAACATCTACATCTACGAACCCTCGAAACTCTGGATACCCTACGGCATCGCAATCGCATTGTCAATTCTGAACGCCATTTGTGGCTTCTGGGCTATTTTCGATACCGGAGCATCTTTCACAGCAGATTTCTCTACTTTGGCCAGACTTATCAAGAATGCGGAAATTGATACCGAGATGAGAGAGGATGTCGCGCCTGGGAAAGATCCGCTGCCTAGAAGAATTGGAGAAGCGAAATTCAGATTGTACACGAAAGATGAGCCGCCGAGATATACGGAGATGAGGTTGTGATCTTTCGTCATTTATATTTGGAGACTGCGCTCCGGCTTGTAATTTTCTGCATTGCCCGGCTGAAAATCCTTCCCCCCAAGCGATGTTATCCAGGCCTCGTTAGTTCTTGGGCTGCCTCTGTAACTTCACAAGGAATGACAAAGGCGAAAGTATCATGGTCGGCATTCCATGCTGTGGACATTGTCTACCAAGCCCTCTGAGTCCTAACAAACCCAGTTCGGACGCAGCCTTCTCGGGATCTGATACTGTATTGATAGTAGTCCACTTGGTTTACAACTCCAGCAGCGTGTCAGGACTGTCAGTCAGACTGGCCCAGGGCCATGAGGGTCGCCGTACTTTGCAGATCGTACCTTGGAAGCTGCCCGAGTCAGCTCTCCAGTCGTGCCATTGTCTTTCCTGATTGCCATCCTCATTCGGAACCTCAAAAGCTACCGTCCAGGCATTTACTGGTCGACCCTCCCTTCTCCACCTATTTCGCAAGTGTCCCTTCAAGATTTCCTCTTCTGCCCAGGCAATGATCCGCTCACAGACTGACTGGCTACCGCCACAGGAGTTCTGTGCTATCCCTCGTTCGCGTTCTGAAAGCGAGTGACTGTTTGCTAGACTTTTCTCCCTGGGAGTCGAAAGCTCGTGCTTCGGATATCTCGGAAGTCTTTAACTCGCCCTTCCGTGATACTGCCATGGAAACGACTATTTTGGCGGCCTACCACCCATGTGTCTTTGCCTTGTCCGAGATGGTTCAGATAACACGCTTCTTTGCGTTCCAATAGAACGCGATGCTTGCGAATATTCTCTCGGAGTGCTGGTGTCGCTCATAGATAGTCCTTCTTCTTGCTTGTTCTCGTGTATTGAGTCATGTGCCATTCTTTATCGCCATCCTTGTTCTCCAACGTTCCCTGCCGAATCTCGAAGAGTCGCATTGTCATACGCGGTCCGACCTCAGCGAGCTCAACGCTCTGATATCCAGTCTTGACAAACACATGGTGCCTGACTTCGATGCTGTCCTCAATGTTCTTGAACGTGATGACTCTTGATCCGAGGTTCTTGCCGCCCTCGCGAGGAGGAAAGAGATGTTGCAAAATCTTTACCACGCGCTTGCCCAGCTGGGTCGTGAAACCCTCGAAGATGAGATGTGGATAGCTTTCACTGACGGTGCCTCGCGATGCGTTCGGGATGTCGTGTCTCAGGACCACATTATGCAAGCTGAAGGAAGCAGTAGGTCCATGAGGGAGGTGCGACACGGTCATCGCGGTCGGCGTGCCTCTGTGCTCGTGAAGCAGAATCATGTCTGTTAGGGCACTCGATTTCGCACTTGCAGTCAGGTTGGGCAGGATGAGATTACCGCGATTGAGTCGAATCGAAGTTGGAAGGAGAAGCCGTATTTCTTTCGCAAAGGCAGAGAGTCTACTGCTGGGATCGCGAGAAGTGGTGACCAGGACTCGTGGATCGACTACACCTGACAGGTAGCTGTATTCATCGTCCAGCTCCAGTTCTTCTTCGGTCGTTCGGTCGGCGCGCGATTCATCGTATTTGTAGTCTTGTCGCAGCTGTTTGTCGTTCGCGATGCTGGCATCTAGAGGTTTTCCAGATGCGAGCGAAGCCTTCAGCTTGGCTCGTTTCTCTGCGATCTCAGCATCGCGGAGTGTGAGGGCACGACGGTAGAGATAATCTCTGCGTTGGCGTGCTTGCCGTCGGATCATCTTGGCGGTGATGGGCAGAAAAGAGTTGTCGCATGTGAAAGGCAGAAAAGTTGTAATCGCGAATCGCCATCTCACAGGCTTGGCGACAGCCTGACTCGAGATGAGCCGAGAATGAGGCGAGTTTCCTGCGCGGAGAACAGAGTACTTCACATGAATCCTGCTTCCGCTCTCCGGATTCATGTCGCCAAAATATCTCCGCACATTGCTGTCCTTCACAGCGCATCAGGCGCTTGTTCGTAAGCACAGATGAGATGGCTTCCGCGCAGCCTGTGGCTGTGACAGATATCTGCTCGCCTTATGATACAAGAAGGCACAATGTAACGAACACCAACAAGTCCAACTTCAACATGTGACGCAAGATGTGCTCACGGTGTGGATAATGGCTGCTAATGACGTTTTATTGGTAAGGATGAGTATATGAGAATAAGACAATGATTGAATATCTAGGTCCGCGATCTTCTACACTCGCCCCCAAGATGAAGATGAAAGCAGTCGCTGTCCAAGAGCACGGCGATACCAATAATCTCGTTGCAATCGAGACCGACGGGCCCAGCAAGCCCCAGGGATATGATGTCCTTGTTCGGTACCGTCTCCTGCTGTTCGAGCTACCTTAGAGTCTGTCACTGACGACTTTGCAGCGTGAAAGCATGTAGCGTAAATCCGGTCGATACGAAAGTCCGTGCTGGCACATACGATGACTATCCCGATTACTACGATCGCGTGCCTCCACTACCTCAAATACTTGGCTTCGATGGTGCAGGTGTGATTGAAGCAAAAGGCGATAGGGTCCGAGATGTGGATGTTGGAGACGAAGTGTTCTACTCCGGCAGTCCGATCAGACATGGCTCGAATGCGGAATTTCAGCTCGTAGACAGCAGGAGCGTTGCTCACATGCCAACATCTTTGAGCCATGTGCAGGCGGCAGCCATGCCGCTGACGTGGATTATGGCATGGGAAGCATTGGTCGAAAGGCTGGAAATCAAGAAAGGAGAAGACAGTGGTGTCTTGATTGTAAATGGATCGGGCGGCGTGGGATCCGTTGCGTCTCAGATCGCAAAACACGTTCTGCAGCTGCCAGTGGTGATCACTACAACTTCAAGGGAAGAGACTACGGAATTTAGCAAAAGTATGGGCGCAACGCACACTGTGAACCACAGAGAGAACATTGTTCAGCAGATCAGAGACCTCAAGCTGGACAGTCCAATCCGATACGTCTTCATAACGCACACGCCAACCTCAAAGTACATCGTAGACTCGGCCAAGATCCTCGCACCTTTTGGCAAGGTCTGCAGCATTGTCCAAGACAAGGAGATACCGATGTATGGGACAGAGTGGATGGCGAAGAGTCTGACCTATGTGTGGTGCTTACTAGGAACAAAGCCTTACTATGGCGTGGATCCGGAATCTCACGGTAAGATCTTGAAGGAGTTGGCAGGACTCTTAGATGCTGGCACTGTGAAGTGTCACCATACGCAGACTCTGCCTTTAACATTGAAGGGTTTGTGTGAAGCGCATCGACAAGTTGAAGAAAGCGGCGTCAAAGGCAAGATAGCTCTCTCCGCATCGGAGGAAGATCTGGACGGTCAGCAGGCCTTCACATAGCAAGTAGCACAATATACCATAGCGTAAAGAACAGAAAAGAGAGATCCTGAAAGGCAATGAATTGCTGCAAGTAGGCTGCCCCACATTTCTTGGCGACGGCAGCGGCAGCGGCAGCAACCCTGCAGCACGAAGATGAAGTTCCGCGCTGGCAAACTGCATCTGATCCGCTTCTTCTACCAAAGGCTGCGCAGAGTCCTTGCCTCCGCCGAAAGGCCAGACGGGACGACAAACTCTCGCACATTGAGAAAATACCGCCTGGGTTGAGCAGGCGACCATACAAGGCAAGGCGGATCACAACACCGCCGCCACTCAACTCTCACCACCCACCATCTCCCTCTGTTGCGAAACTCCGCCCTGAGCACCGCCCGACGAGCTCTCGATCCGAGACAACACCTTAATCATGGAGGGAACCTTCACCAACGTCGGTAATCATCTAGTCGGCGATTCGGCCTCTGCGATCAACGCCGGCGACGATATCTCCACCCTCGATGCTGCTGAGAGCGCACTGGATACAGAATATCGCGCAAGCGCTGGCCCGCGGAGAAGGAGAGGCGGCGACGATGACGAGACCGACGTGTACGACGACGACGACCTGGAGTCTTTGGCAAGTCATGCTGTGAACGGTGCCAACGGTCAAGCTCCCCCTGGCCAGCAAGAAGAGGTCGAGCTTCCGGCGCATGCTTGTGCTTACTGTGGCATTCACAACCCTAGCAGTGTTGTGAAATGCCTCACTTGCGCCAAGTGGTTCTGCTCTGCTCGTGGCAATACGTCCTCCAGCCATATCGTCAATCATCTGGTTCGCGCTCGTCACAAGGAGGTTCAGCTGCATCCGTCCTCGCCGCTGGGAGACACGACACTTGAGTGCTACAACTGCGGCACGAAGAATGTCTTTCTCCTTGGATTTATTCCAGCGAAGAGCGATACGGTAGTTGTGTTGCTCTGCCGTCAGCCTTGCGCCGCCATGCCTAGCAGCAAAGACATGAATTGGGACACTTCAAAATGGCAGCCGCTCATCGAGGATCGTGCTTTTCTGCCTTGGCTGGTTAATGCGCCAACCGATCAGGAGCAGACACGCGCTCGGTATCTTCCCCCACAGGTCATTGCTAAGCTCGAAGAAATGTGGAAGGACAACAGCAGCGCCACGATCCAGGATCTTGAGAAGAGTGCTGGTATCGATGACGAACCTGCTCCTGTCTTGCTACGATATGACGACGCATACCAGTACCAAAATGTTTTTGGTCCACTTGTCAAGATTGAGGCAGACTACGATCGCAAGCTCAAGGAAGCTCAGAGCCAGGACAATTTGATCGTGCGCTGGGACTTTGGCTTGAACAACAAGCACCTCGCTTCTTTCGTCTTGCCCAAACTCGAGCTCGGAGATGTCAAGCTGGCGGTCGGTGACGAGATGCGACTGCGTTACACTGGCGAGCTGCGACCACATTGGGAGGGTGTTGGCTATGTCATCAAGATTCCGAACAACCAGAGCGACGAAGTCACTATTGAACTGCGGTCGCGAGGAGACCACAAGTCGGTACCGACTGAGTGCACGCACAACTTCACCGCCGATTATGTCTGGAAAGCCACCTCTTTCGACCGCATGCAACATGCCATGAAGACTTTTGCCGTGGACGAGATGTCGGTCTCTGGCTACATCTTCCATCGTCTGCTCGGCCACGACGTGAACGCAGCTCCACTGAAGGTGAATATGCCCCGAAAGTTCAGCGTGCCTAACTTGCCCGACCTCAACGGCTCGCAGATCAATGCTGTCAAATCTGTACTGCAAAAGCCACTTTCTTTAATTCAAGGGCCTCCAGGCACTGGAAAGACTGTCACTTCTGCCACCATCATCTACCACTTGTCAAAGATGAATGGTGGCCAGGTCCTGGTCTGTGCGCCCTCCAACGTGGCTGTCGACCAGCTATGCGAGCGTATTCACATCACTGGCCTCAAGGTTGTGCGTGTTACTGCGAAGTCGCGCGAGGACGTGGAGTCGAACGTTGGATTTCTGTCACTTCACAGACAGGTCGCCATGAACGACACCAACGTTGAGCTGACGAAGCTCAAGCAGCTCAAGGACGAGCTTGGTGAGCTGTCTAGCCAGGACGAGAAGAAGTTCAAGGCCTTGACACGCGCTGCGGAACGTGAGATTCTTCAAAATGCAGATGTCATTTGCTGCACTTGCGTTGGTGCTGGTGACCCAAGACTTGCAAAGTTCAAATTCCGCACAGTGCTTATTGATGAGAGCACCCAGTCCGCTGAGCCTGAGTGCATGATCCCGCTGGTCCTCGGATGCAAGCAAGTTGTCCTTGTTGGCGACCATCAGCAGCTCGGCCCGGTCATCATGAACAAGAAGGCCGCTAAAGCAGGTCTCAACCAGTCTCTCTTCGAACGTCTGGTCGTGCTCGGCTGTGCACCAATCCGTCTGCAAGTGCAGTACCGTATGCACCCATGCCTGTCGGAGTTCCCATCGAACATGTTCTACGAAGGCTCATTGCAGAACGGCATTACTATGCAGCAGCGCCTGAGAAAGGATGTCGACTTCCCGTGGCCCGTCGCTGATTCTCCAATGATGTTCTGGTCCAATCTCGGCAACGAAGAAATCAGTGCTTCTGGTACATCCTATCTCAACCGCACCGAAGCTCAGAACGTCGAGAAGATTGTCACTCGCTTCTTCAAGGCAGGCGTCAGCCCGTCCGCGATTGGTATTATCACTCCGTACGAAGGCCAGCGCTCTTATGTTGTGCAGAGCATGCAGCAGACCGGCACATTCAAGAAGGAGCACTACAAGGAAATCGAGGTTGCATCCGTTGACGCCTTCCAAGGTCGTGAGAAGGACTTCATCGTGCTCTCTTGCGTTCGAAGCAATGACCACCAAGGCATTGGTTTCTTGAGCGATCCAAGACGTCTGAACGTTGCGCTCACTCGTGCTAAATATGGATGCGTCATCCTTGGCAATCCAAAGGTGCTCAGCAAACATCCACTCTGGCACTACCTTTTGCTTCACTTCAAGGAGCGCAATTGCTTGGTTGAAGGTCCTCTCAACAACCTCCAGGTGTCGCTGCTGCAGTTTAGCCGACCTAAGACGTCCTACCGCGGGCCTCAGCGCTACCAAATGGCCTACCAGCATGCCAATCACATGGCCGCCGCTACCGGTAACCGCATGAACGGGCGTCGTGATGGTCCTCCAGGCGCTGATGGCAGCGTTGTCGGCTACATTCCTGATGACGTGTCTTCAGTACACTCTTCCGCGCTTGGTGGTGCTGCGCTTCCCAGCCAGTACCCTCCAATGTTCCAAGGCTTCCAAGAGTCGTGGCCACAACTTCCAGCTGGTCAGCGCAATGGTCCGATTGGCGACAAGGCCCACGCCCCTCCAGAGTCCATTGCCGGTGAGAGTGTTGCCGCTAGCGAGATCACAGATGTCACCACGAATGGCTCTGTCAAGCCGGGCCAAGGAGGTGTTAGCCTTGCTGGCCTGAGTATCAACGATCTCAACAAGCAGGCGTCACTTTCGCAGTCAGACAAGCTCCGTCGCTACGTTGAAGGACAAGGTGCTCCGCAGCCTCCTATTGGCGCCGGTCGCAACCGATCTACCCTGGAAGACGAGGATGCTCGCAGCGTTAGCACCGCATTTGCAAGCCAAGTCGGCGTAGGTGGCTATGACTGATTGACATGACCCAGCGAGCAATGCTCGACCAGCCTCTCGATATTTGAAAAGATCCTACGTGCTAATGCGTGCGACCTTAAAATGAGCTACAAAGCGACTACTGTCTTACAAGATTCTGGCATTCTAGCGTTATGAATCTGCCTTACAGGCTACGCGACATCATCAGCACCTCGCTGAGGCCAGCTGGGATATGCTACTCAGCAAACGAACGTGCTTGCATTTCGGTATGATTGCTTCAGAGTGCCTGCGACGGCTGTCGCGGGTGTATCTGCCAGGACCATTGGACCTTCTCGGGCGGGCCAGACAGTCTCATCAAGTCACAGTCGTGTGAGTGTCAGATTGAGGTCAGCGTCGTGACCATTAATGGTCTAGCAATATACAATCCACATCCTAGACCGCCTGGTCGGATCGTATTCAGATTGCAGCACTGCAATCGCTTCGGCGATGAGTCCACAGAGGCTGGCATCCATGTGCGAGAACTGTTTGGGAGTGTGAGAGCATACGATCAAGAAACATGAACTAGCTTTAGTCACTCATTTGGAACACAAACAAGAAGAAATCGATCCTCGAGCAGTAGGCGGAGTTGCGGCTACTGCAGTATCGAGGATCCAGACTGCTCTAGAATTTTCTCTTTCTTTTACTGCATTGACATGGCACCATAGCTTTGAACCGTGGTCATAGGTATTATTTCACGTCCGAAGGCGATTTTCGGTTGCTCACTCGCTCAGTGAGAGGCCGAAGGTCGGAATCGCACGTGCCGCGAACCTCAGAACGCGTGCGGGAACAAACTTCCAATATCTCAACCGCAACGTTCCAGCTTCTTGCTACCATATTACATTGCGCATCATCTCTGCCACTTGTCAACGCGTTGTACAAGTTTGAGGCGCCGCTACGCTGTACGTGCAACTTGAGGCAGAGGACTGCTGGCAAATGCGATCACAGAAATATCGACTTGTCAGCGAGACGCGCTTGATGCCTGAAGTGGCCGCCTGGCCAGTGCATCGAAGCATTGAAGATCGGAAGAGCAACGCGCTGCAGACATGGACAGTCTACCCGCTGAACTATTGGCTCACATTGTCGAGTTCTGCGATCATGGATCGCAAAAGCAGCTGCGATGCTTGAATAGGGTCTGGGAAGATCTCACAAGCTCTCATGTCTTCGCACATATCCACCTCGCGACGTTTGAGGCAGAGCTACTCAATTTTCAGACTTTGGCCAATTCCAGACTCGCGAAACACGTCAAGAAGTTGACCTACTTCACGGATACATTGCCGAAGCTTTCAAAGAAGACATACCAGGATTGCATCAACTTTCGGCCAGATTTCCATAAATTCCGCACCCAAAACGCAGACAAGTACCCGGATGAGCCAAAGAGGAGTATTTCTTTTAGTCTTCAGCTTCGCGATGATGTGTTCTCGCGAGCCTGGGATGCTTGGCAAGCACTTCCGCGTCACTCTCTGACTAAGAAAGAAATCAACGCAGGGTGGACAGTGTATCAGCAGCTTCTTCACGAACAGAAGTCTTGGCTGAATGATGTACAAGGTCAGATCCTCCAACAAAGTTTTGCGAAGCTACCGAATTTGACCGAGATTGAGCTTGCGAGGGCAATGGCTGAGACGAGAAGTACGAGCGAGTGGCCATTGTGGTCCAGGATTCGAGAAAAGCTATTGGTCGGGCCTGATGACTGGCGTGAACAATACACTCCAGATGAGCGTCAGATCGCGTTTCCTGTCACGGAACATGCAACTTTGTGCTTGCTAGAAGCCATTGCGCAAAGGAATCGAGCTCTCAATGTCGATCCTGATAGTGCTTGCAAACCAGTCACGAGGCTCTTGTTCCAACACCAGTTTCTAGATCATTCTTCACTAATAGCGAACTGGCCCAATTCCTTATACGGAACTGCACCAGAAACCCGAGAGTGGTCAATACGCCACATAGGCCGTCTCCCACTTGCATCAGCCTTCACGAATATCACGACTCTGACAATGTGGCTATACTTTGACAACGAAAGGCCAATTCACTACCAAGCCACGATCTTCGCCCAGCTCCACCACTTCTTCTACGCCGCGACCAAACTCCAAAAACTCATCCTTCAAATCGAATGTCCAGACCAGTTCGACCAGGATCTAGAAGACTTCAATGGAACGGCACCTTCCGTCAACATATTCGACACGACCGTCACTATCTGGCCCGAAATCACATATCTCGCGTTATCCGCCAACGTCGAAACCGACAAACTCCTCAATTTCCTCCGCCTACACTCCCAGACCATAAAGCACCTGCGACTCAACGATATGTTCGTCGGCAACGTCCCCAAACTAATCGAAGAACTCCCCTCAACCATCTCCCGCAATCTCAAAACAATCCTCCTCCGTCAACTCTGGCACGAAGGTATCCTTCCCCACCAGGAGGTTCAAGAAGATATCGATAATGGGGAGTTGTGCCTCCTAGCACATTCGACAGACTTCAACGCACCCTACGAGAAATCCGTAAAGGCATACCTGATGGGAGAAACGGATACGAAACCTGATTTGAGCGTGGATTGTCTGGGCAGGCTTGGAGAAAATGAAAGGACTGATAGAATCGGTCCACCGACGGATACAGTATTTAAACCACATAAATTACATGATTTTAAGTTGGGGTTGTTTGATGCCTGGTCGGCATAACGAGCAGATAGGAGGACTTGGAAATACTTTACACTTCATTCTAGAAAACATGATTTCTCAGCTCCTGTATTGGTGTCATTCGACGCTTAATCATAAGTATAAAAAGGCAAGCAAGTAGGTAATCGAAAACGTAGCAAATCTGGTTGGTCGACCTGGTAATTGTACACCCCCATATCTTACATTCCATGCTTAACACCTCTCGCCTCACTTCTCATTCTCATTAACCAACTTTTGCGCCTGACTCGCCATCCCACCTTTACTTGTCGTTCCAAACGCTCTTTGTTCCCTACTATGCATCAAATCTGCCTCCTCTTTTGTAACACTTGCCGGGTCTCTCCTCATCTTCTCCGCAACATCTGCAGCCACTTGCTCGAAGTTCTCAATCCTGTCACTAGCCGACTGCTCTCCGGGCGTCATGGCAGACTTGGTAGTAGTCGCACCCTCATTAGCTGACGCTAATCGCTGTGCATCGGCCGACAGACTGTCTGAAGGAGGTTGCGCCTGACCTGTTGCTCGAGCTTCTCGGGATTTCAAATATGCTGCGTCTTGGGAAGTGATTGAGGATGGGTCGGATTCCATTTTGGAGGCAACTTCTTGGGCTGCTTGCTCGAAGTTCTGGGTCTTGCCTGATGGAAGATAAGTCAGTCTTCTGGTTAGATGCTGAGGAATGGGACGGATACTCACCGACTTGACTCTGCATCTGTGCAGATAATGAGCCTTTCTCTGGACCTCCTTCTGCTTTTGCGGTCTCCGAGATGACCTTGCCGGCTTCTGATGGTGGTTGCTGAGCCATGATAGACCTAGCTGCCGTGAACGATCGAGATGATGTCCGAGATGAGATTTGACGAATTACTCGTTGAAACATTGCGAATATGTTAGAAGAGAGAGTTGTCGAATTTGGATGCCTACCTTTCTCGCCTCTCGTGCGAATATATTGATCATTGTTGTGCCATCTTGAATGATCTTTCTTGACGTCATCTATGATCGATTGAAGTACGACATTTTTCATCTGGGCTGATCCTCGAACCGTTGCAGATATGCGACTATCTCGACCAAGAACAAGATGGACGACGTTTTTGCTGTTGTTAATGCTGAAGAGGCATGAGAGCTGGTGAATGAGCTGGCTTCGTTCGGGCCAAGAATGCACCGAGCTGAGCAAGTGCAATCAGCATGCCGACACACTCCCGTCGAAACGTTAGGAAGGTGATTCGCTTCACTGTGCCACTCCAATGCATTTCCTACGCACGTCATCAGCGGTACCTGCATCTCTTCCAACCTCATCTCGTCAGCCTCTTCTTTTCTCTGTCAGGTTTCCTGGTTGTTCCTGCCAAGCGTAGGAGTCAGAAGCTTTGCAGCCGGTGCCGAAGAAAGTTCCAAAGGGAATAATCTTATTGCCACTCAAAAAGTCATGCTGTTGCTATCTTGGTCCATTTCCTCGAAATTCCTGACCGAGACAAGATGAAGGTCTCGTTCAGGTACTGCGGCCTGATGGCGTCTTGCTCAGAAGTCCTGTATTGGCTAGGCAGCGGAACGAAGTGCGAGATCCTGATTTTCTGCTCTGCTGAACGAGCCATGGAATGACATGACAGGGCTGCACGGTCTCCGTTGTTGTGCTCTCATCAAACGAGCACGGCGCCTAGGAGGAGAGTCATCTGATCGATATCTGCTGCAGTCTGCCGTCGCTAGTCAAGGTTCGTGCCTCACCGACTGCTTCGGACGAACATGTAATCTCAGATGAAGGAGGATCGCGTCGGCAGAGTGTACGGTAGTGGCGAGAGATTGATTGATCACATTCTCGTCTGTGTTCTGGTAGACTAGCCGCGGAGAGAGAAGTTCACCCTTATCATTGATAAGATGTCGTGGAAAGGCATGCCATCCCTGTCGAACTTACGTCGCAAAGCATGTGTCGTGCTCCACTTTGGAGCTCAGTCATTCGCCGAAGCACCGAGACGATTTTACGCTCGATCACATTGTATGTAATGTCGAATGTGTACGACGTAAAGAGGAAGGGTCAATTTGCAGAAGTTTGGCATCAGTGTTCGATGACCAGCATGGTTTGAGAGAATGTAGTGATGCTAGTCTAGGGTTCATGACCATTGCATCTTTTTTGCCAGACAATCGTACAAGTCATTACCCCGCGTGCTTTTCTCTGATCCTGCTGTTTGTACAATGTAGCCGCTCCAACTCCGAACACAATGGTGTATCATACTGATCGCGAACAAGTGACAAGAAAAAAAAGGCGCCATCAGATCCAGAATCTCAGCGCCAGTGTGTCCTTTCGACCTGCGTAGAGGTCCAATCCCGCCATTTGCAAGACTTTTTCCCGTATTGCTCCCCAGACGCCATGCAGAATTGCTCGCTTAACAACAGCCGTGAACGCTTCATTCCACGAAATTTGGAGGATTCATGCTCAATGGCAAGCTAGTTGACTTCGACACCGCATTGAGGACACCGCTTGCCAGGGATAACCCAGACCGTTTGACCTCTGCCAAGGCAAGCCGGGCATCGTTTCCCAGGAACCTATGTAAATGTCAGCTTGGCTCCAATTCTAGAAGCTTGAATGCAACTCACTGGATGTTCTCGAAGAGGGATGTTGTAATTGGGGGTTGAATCATAGCCACTGTCGGAAGACGCGACGGAGTCGATGGATCTTCGACGCTCGGATGGTGGAAGCTGCTCGATGCCGAGTCTCAGGAGTGTTTCGAATCGTTGGCTGTTGTATGACATCTTGGAGGGTCGTGAGGTGTTACTCGAGAGCTGTGATACAGATGAGGCACCGTCGGGCTGCAGAGAGCGAGGTAGACGACAGGAGTAGCGAGAGATGAGTGATGCAAGTGATTGAGTTCCTGCGAAGGATAAGATGGCGCGCAGGATCTCCTTTATACATCATCTTGTCATTTTCCCAGAATCGCCAGGTTCAAGCCTCGTTCAAAACGCATTGGCTCGGTCAGCTGCTGGATGCTAGCATACGCTGTGAGACCTGTGGAGAACAGGGCGAGTGAGCTAGTCTGTCGTGACCTCGTTGACCAGTGCGTTGGGTTTGGGACCATCTCTCACAGCGTTACCGGGTTTGGTCTTTGTTGATGACAGACTGTGTTGCACTAGTATCAAGTGGAAGCGTTCCAGTTGGACCACCCGCACCTGATGTGATGCCTGAGATCTTTATCAACCCCGAATGTGCTTTCGCGCCAGGCTGCCGTGGCTTACATCCGGTAGTTCAACCAGCTCACTCGTACCGACAAGGTTGTATATTCGTCCTTGCTCTGTCAATGGCAGCCCGGAACTGAAACCCAATTTGCGAAACAGGAAAATACGGCATTAGGACACGTCAAAGCAGCTTTCCGAAGCAATAACGGCAGGTGGGATACGTGCCGGCTATATGTTGTGATCCATGCTGGCTGCCGCTATGAAAGCCGATTGCCAGGACATCGATCAGATGTTGAGCGCAATGACGGTCACATCTGTCAAACTTCAACAAGGATCGTAGGTCGGTTTCCGGTCTCCACGGCGGCGCAAGATGCTGTGATCCTGAGGTACACCTGCTCGTGATCAGTGACAGCGAACGAGCTAGCCGCGCGCGCAGAGCGGCAAGAGCTGTAGCACAATGAGAATCCCGTGCTCGACCAACAACCATGGCAATGGCTTGTGGACAAATTTTCAGACCTGTAGCTCGCCGTAACAAATAGTGAGGAAAACAGATCGTAGATCAATCCCTGTCGGCGCTTCTGCAGAGCCCCTGCTTCCGCAAAGTTGATCTTGACAAGGGTGGCCTCCACAAATCTGCAAGACCCTGGTTGAGAACATGAAGTGTGCGAGAGCTTGAATCCATATCGCCCTCGTTGCATTTTCTTCTGCGAGAGCTCGCACCTCTCGTGAGCTCTCGGATTCGTCTTAGGAGAAGTAGGAATGCCCTGTAAAAAGCGCAAGCAGATGCATGCGAAAGGTCATCAGTTGAGGTCTGCTTCCACCATTTTCGCTGCAGCAATTCTGAAATTCCGTTCGTCCAGTTGCATGAGCCTCAAGCCGCGCGCGGTAATAAGAGTAACGCATCACTTCCTGACAAGGATGTAGCTAGCCGTCTGAAGTGGATTGCGGTAACGCATGCGTGAGAAGTTGGTTACTACAGAATGTGAGCGCACATGAAGCTGATTTCGAGATTTTGAGCCCCTTCCTCGCGGACTCCCGACAATTCGTCACTGGTGCTCATAGGACCACGTGTATTGTTGTGAAGCAGATTACCTACCATGAGAGAGGATGCAGCCTCTAGCGTTCTGTCGCGGGTGCTAGTTCCGAAGTCATTGTGCTAAAGCCTTGCGAAGGCATGGTTGGTCCATGAAGATGTTGAAGAAGTCTGCGATGCTATCTTGGAGCTCACTCCGAGGATGCGCTAACCATCAGAAGCCAGATAACGAAGGCTTCGGCGCCAAATTTCAAGCTCTTCCATATGGCTGCTCCTGTGATCTGTAGAATAGCACCCTGACCGGTTCTCATGAGGCTCTTGCAGTGACCTTATTGGTTTGGTTACCGGTAGAAACGGAGCCATACCACAACCAACCAATAAGGAAATTTGGCTAACCAACAGATAACTAATAGATAACCAAGACAACTAATACGGCTGTTACTAAGCATACTGTCATGTGGAAGGATCAGTCTCGTATGAATAGGCAGATTGGCGTCCGTGCCTAGGTCTTGTTGGTTACCGGTGGATCTGAGAGCTCTATACCAACAATAACCATTAGCAATTGGCGACTCACCAAACCAACCATTAACCAATCAGTAACCAACCGACAACCAACGCTTCCAGTCCAATAAGGTCACTGGGCTCTTGAAGCTTGATTAATTTTGCACCTCAGATAGTGATTGAATACGTTTGGCACCGGGACGTCGACGGTGGTGAACGAATCTACAACGTTCTGTAGGATTGAAACCGGCGCAGAACGGAGTTAAATCGGTCCACAGAGCATGTAGCCCGGTCTATGGTTCATGACAGCGCATCTCCGAAAAGTGCATGCACCTTGCCTCGGGAGGCGAGCTCTGCATGGTCGTATCTGCTTGGCATCAGGCACATTTTTCGATAGCCAGTCATCTCTTCGACGGACCAGTACTGTCGCTGAGCACGGTCTCAATGTGCATGAGAATCTTGCCCTCATTTGCCCGGGCATCCTCCCCACGAAGATGGATGAGCACCAGACCCTGTGGTATTCGGTCCAAGCGATAGCAAGCCCATCCAAGGAGACGATCCTTCTGATAAGATACGTCGTCCATGACCTTGACCCTGTTCAAGTTAGCGTGCGAATCTCGCCATGAAGTTCGAGCTGCAGGCAAGAGGTTGACGATGTCAGAGAACAGACGATTTCTCGGCTCCTGCAATGCAGTGTAACGTCTTTGGAGGTCAGTCGCGAATGCCGGCAGCAACCCTCTCGGGCCCGGTTAGTGGGTTGCCGCGACCACCCTAATGGATCATACTGCGTGCCAGGTGTAAGACCTCAGATGCGCGCGACCATCTCCGAAATGACGACCCCTCAACGCTGTCCTGTGTTGCGTGATCGTTCTAGGGCCAGTAGTTTCGGCGATGATTTTCGCGCCGGCCAACACATCTCGCAGGCGTGCGACGGCCCCGACTCCACAGAAGCAGAGACTAGCTCGTGCACGAAGCCCCAAGTCGTACAGGAAATCAATGCAGAGCACGCGGCCACCGAGGCATGGGTATGTAAATGAGATGGCGGGACATACCTCAAGAAAGACAGAGCCGGTACAACTTCTTGTACATCGTCGAAGGCAAGAGGCTCACCGCTCCAGTCAGGTTCCCGACTCTTCTTGACGCTCGAGCGGAGCTTGCATTCACCGCCTTTATTCTTACCACCTTTGGGTATCTCACCTTTCTCCACTTCTGCTTTGCTTTCTACGTGCAACTCGCATTTGACGAAGCAGTTAGGAGTATCGTCGATGATGCCAAGACCCTGGGCTGCGAAGAGTTTGATCTTGAGATTTAGCGTCTTCCGCGTAACAATAGGCTCAGCACTTTCGACGGGAAGGTAGCCTTCAGGCTTGAGCATCCAGCCTCCGCTGCCGTCGAATTGTGCTGCATTAAGCATCATAGCCGCGTTTGGCTTTTGGAAATTCAGCGCGACCTGGTCGAAATTAGCAGAGCCTTGTGCATGTGCGACGTGGAAAATCAAACCATCTGCACGCCAACTCGCCAAAAGGGAGCAGGATCCAGGTTGCTGCTTCGGAGACGAGTGCCTTTTGGGTATGCACGCAGCAGATGATGTAGGTTGTGGTGGAAAAGTTCCCTTGGGTTCTTCTCACACGCCTCGAGAAGTTTGCTCTCGCCTAGCGAGAAGACGTGCGTAGGAATTCGGGACTCAGGCTGATCGAAAGAATGGAAGTGAAAAGCCCTCGTAAAGATGCCCATGTTGCTTAGGGACGGGATAATCTTGCCCTTTTTGACGGCCTACACCAGGTCAGCACCATTCCGAGGACAAAAGCATGCTGCACTCGCCTCATTCTGATCTTCGTCACTAGCGGAATCCTGGTCATCGTTGGGTCTCGAAGCAGCTTTGGCAGTCTCTGGCGGGGTGTATTTGACCTTGACTAAGATTTTCTTCTTCAATGCCTCAAGTGATGGCAATGGGGTTGTGTCCGAAAAGTCCTCTGGGATGCGTTCGAGAAAGGAGCCCCAATAGTCGTTCATCAATTCCACGACGATTTCCTGTTGCGGAGGACTACAGTGAACTTCCAGACTGACTATCAGGGGCAGATCGCTGGACCTGAATGCATAGTCGCGAACAGTGGCACAGACCGCTCGAAAAGGAATCTCTTTCGTGGCAGTGTATCCATGGTACACCACGGGCTCTGATCTTCCGCTGTCAGTTCTCCAAGGAGTGGGCATCAATGTCTGATCGCCAGCAGGAGAATCGGTTTGAACCTCTCGATCGGGATTTGAGCGCGATCGCAGCCTATTGAGCTTCCTCTTCAACAATCCGCCCAGCTTTGCAACATCGCCTTCATCTTTGTCACCACCTTCAGCCTCCGAGGAGGAAGGAGATCCACCGTCCCAGATGTCGACTTCAATACATCTACAGCTACGCTTGAGAACGTCTTTGTATGAATCAGTGCTGGACTTGCTCCATAGCTGATTGCCAGAAAGATAAGTGTTGTGACTGGAGCTTATGAAGTAATGGCTCAGTGGATGGCTCAAATCGACATTGATGGGCAGTGGCGCGGAAGATGCAGGGTCATCGAGGTGTTTGAGGTATTCTTGAAAGTTCCCCAGTTGTGAATCCTGGTTGGCCTTCTCGAAATCGGCTTTAGCATGCTTTTGGATTGCTGGCGAGAGTGCATTGCTTCCGTCTCTTTGAGTGCCTGCCATGCCTCTTGGAAAAGTGGTGTTGTTAGGTTGCCCAGTGAATCCAGCACTCTTTGGGGAGTATTTAAAGTTGCTGGCTGGGATGTGCACAGGGAGGGCTGAGTCTAAGGATCTGTGCGAGCTGAACAAAGGGGCGCAGCAAAGCTCGCAGAAGGCATGCCGAATAGAGAAGGTATAGGAAAAGTTGACTTCAGACGAAGGTGGTGACTACCTTAGCATAATTTTCGCCGGCTTGTATGTCATTTGCTTGTTGTTGTCGGTGTTTGAGATAGCATGGATGGCCGATGTCACCGTGCAGCACGGGCTCAATGCCACGCGGCGGCAGCCCTGCTGCAGGGCAGAAGTCAATCAACGGCAATCTTTTCCAGTGGCCCATTTGCTTTTCTGATCCTCCACCGATCGCAAAGACGATTTCATACACGCACACGCTCGTTCATATACGACCTAGTTTGACAGAATGGCAACGTTAGTTCTCCCAACAGGCGCTCCAGAAGTGTCCGATTCTGTCATGGCGTGAGATCCATAGCATGTGAGCACTGTTCTGACTTCTGGTAGCAACATTACTTGGCACGCAGGTCTCACTCGCAAGGAGCGAAGTGAGCTGCGCAAGCAGAAGGGATGCACAGTCTGGTTCACCGGTCTTTCGGCTTCTGGAAAGTCGACCATTGCTACAGCTCTTGAGCAACATCTCCTCCATCTTGGCAAGCAGACATACAGACTGGATGGAGACAACGTGAGATTTGGACTGAACAAGGACCTCGGATTCTCGCCAAAAGATCGTGAAGAGAATATTCGCCGCATTGCAGAGGTACAAGTCGCCCCTCGAATGAGTAAGAATGAATTGAAACTGAGATTGTATCACAAAGGTTGCCAAGCTCTTCGCCGACTCCACCACAATTGCCTTGACATCTTTCATCTCGCCTTACAAGGCCGATCGACAGCTCGCCCGCGAGCTCCACGCCGACACCAAGAACACTGATTCTCCACTTCCATTCATTGAGGTGTTCGTAGATATTCCAGTTGAGGAGGCTGAAAAGCGTGATCCGAAAGGACTGTACAAGAAGGCTAGAGCCGGTGAGATCAAGGAGTTCACTGGCGTTAGTGCGCCATATGAAGCGCCAGAGAATGCTGAGATTCACATCCACTCGGAGAAGACGAGTGTGGAGGAGGCTGTAAAGATCATCACAGACTACTTGCAGAAGCAGGGTTTGTTGGATGCATAGATTCTGGCTGGGCCAAATTATGAGAGATGAGCGATACGCATGTGCATATTGAGATAGACAAAGACGCGAGTAGGACATTCGCGACAGAAGAAGATTTCTTGGCAGTCATTGGTCAGAAAATTCACTTGAAGCACTTCGGACCGCCTGTACAGAGTTAACCTGGAGAGACTCTAACCTGCTATTCGACCCGATCGAGCTTTTTCCCGCCCATCCGAAAATCAACGTCCATCCAGAGCAATTCTTGACGCCATGGATTTCAAAGAGCTTGCGCTCCTCAAGAACGCCAATCTGCAGGAACACGATCCAGGTGGGTGGCTTGAGAGAGAAACTTACAACAAGGCTAATGACTTGTCAGAATGGCGGCCGTGGCCTATGGGCTGTCTGTCTCTTGCAACTGCACACAAAGACCTTCGCGCCTCCCTCGCCGAAGTCGATACGAAGGAGCAAAGGGAAGCTCGCGCGCGACTCGAAAATGCCTACGAGAATTTTAACGAGGCATCAAGAATTTTTGACGACCTTCTCAGACTCTTCAACGACCTCGACCAGCTGCTGTTCCAGGGCAAGCTCAAGCATAGAGTTTTCGTGGAATGGTGTCGCTGTCCCGATGTCATCGGCAAGAAGGGGATGTCCATATCGCTTGACCATTCACAGTATCCAGCTACGAGACTTGGCATACATCTTCACATGGACAAAGCATGGTTCGGCGGCGAGTTTAATCGTGGCAAAGGGGATGTTTGGGGCATACTCATTCACGAAATGCTTCACTGCTATCTATACATCGCCGCCGGTGTGGACGCCCACCCTCTGCTCACTATCGAGAATTGCTACTGCGGCGCTGTTGTGTGCCATGGGCCTATGTGGCAAGAGACTGCGAAGCTACTGGCCAAGAAACTCAAACTTGACGGCTTGGAGTTGAAGTGCATCGACGACTTCGAGGGCAAGTGCCACCGATGGAATTGTCGGGAAGAGGAGCAAGATAACGAGACGTGGAAAGAGGAGAAGCGCATTTTCGACGAGGCCTGGAAGAAATTGTATGGTGAGTCGGCATAAGCGCGGGATCAGGACGCTCTGCTCCACCAAGTGTCTATGATTTTCAAAGCGCTCACGATGCGCCAACTCTGTTCCCAAAGGTTTTCGAGGTCGCTCATCAGCCTCACACAAGCGCACTCGCAGGACAATCCTCCTGCTCTCTCCAATGCGCCTCGCGAACCTCCCTCCTCTCCATCATACACAAACAAACCCTCCAGACCTTCGGAAACAGCACCTCAACCTCAACTTCAAGCATCAAAGCCTTCCAAACCGCAGCCACGAGACAAACATCAGCCATCGTAACATCACTTCCACAAGAATATCTCACACCATCTCCAAGCCTCGCCTCATAAACACCAAGTCCCTTCTCATACGCTCTTCTCGACCACTCCTTTGCCGAACCACCTAATGCCTCAACATCCTTCGACACCCGCGTACTCGTCAAAGGCTGAATATCAATCGCAAGAATATAAGCCATCGAACGCACCAGAGCCTTTTCTCCGGGATCAAGTGGAAGGAGACGAGCCGAAGAAGCTGGATGTACTTCATCGAGGTATTCGATAGCGGCAAGTGATTGCGTGATAAGAATCTTGCCGTCTTTGCTTTGAAGACAAGGTACTGTACCGCTGGGATTCAATGCGAGATAGCTTTCGAGTCGTTGTTCGCCTTGGTCTAGATTCAGGCATATAGGTTTGAATGGAATGTGTTTCAGGTTTAAAGCTATTCGGAGACGGCTTGAGCAGGTTGATCGCCAGTTTGTGTGGAGAATGTATGAGCTGTCCATTATGAATATAGCTGTTAGACTCAAGTGTGAAATCGATGTCAATTGCTTGAGTTTGAGTGATATGCTTCTCCAGTTCTGCTCTCGGCTGCCGGCTATGGATTAGTCTTCAAGGGTATCGTTCAGATGCTTAGGGTAAATCTTGGCGTCGACGACACTACAGAATACCTCGCATAGCTTCGCTCGAGACGTTGTTACGTTGTATATGCATTTACTATATTATTTCCTTGTCCACGGTCAGTTTTGTGCAATATCGAACTCGGCATCTCAATGTCTCCCAATTCGCGACTTTTTGAACATCAGTGGTTTCAAGAATCGTTGTATGGACGCTTAAACCCATGAGCGACTCCTGTCGAAACGGATTGGAGAGAAGAGCATGGGCACGAAATCTTGTCGATGTTTACAGAAAAGAAGGGAGATGAAAAAACGAAAGCGCAGTGGTCACACTACGGAAAGAGCTTGCTTTACAGATCTCATTCTCATTCTGTGAGCTCTTTTCGCCCTTCTCTCCTCAATGGTGAAGTAGGTACATGAATCGCGTCAGCCTGGTGGAGGGATCTTTCCAGTCCGCTGGCTCGCCGCTCTCAGTCTCCTTGCGCTCTTTCGCATGGGACTCAGCCAGCAGTATCCAGAAATCCATTTCGCTCCACCATGTCCTCCCGGCTGGTGCGTGATAATAATCGTCTTAGTAGTAACAGAAGAAAGCAAGTAGATGTGATGAACGCCTCGCCATCCCAGTCTATGAGCTCGCTATCGTAGAATCGTCCTTCGTAGTAAAAAAGCAAGAAACCAATCCATGGTATATCCAGATAACGCCAGTCAATCAGCTTGCGTCACCTGAATCAAGCAAGCCGCGTGACTCCTTGTCTATCGGCAGTATCGTCGTGAGTATGTGCAGAGCAGTATCGAATCGGTATCCACAGTCGCTTGGAATCGCAGAAGCAGTAGGCGATGGACGCAGAAATTAGTGCATGGGCGGGCGCTACGCTCGCGTGGATATAGAAGCGCAAGCAAAGTTCAAGTACATAGCGTCTCGCTGTGACATGCTCACGACGCGGCTGGCTGCGTTTGTGGGTGCGGCTGCGGCTGGGTCGGAGCCTGTTGTGGATTTCCAGTGATGTTCGTGAAACCATCACGGTTGACTCCTGCCAGAGCGTCTGCTGGCAGACCTAGCTGTCGCAAGATCTCCGCATTCCCTTGTGAAAGCGTTTGCAAATACATGTTGACTTCGGAAAGACACTCTGACCGCGACAGGCCGGACTTGCCTTGGGCAAGAGCTGGTACCAGCACATTGAGCGTATTGTAGCCATTGTTGATGAGTTCACGTCGCTTCTTCTCCGATTGGATGTGGTTGAATCGCTTTTGCTGGTCCGTAAGATTCTCCTTCTTCTTGGGCAGAATGCCTCGTCGTCGAGCTTCCTCATCACCCATTTCAGGAGAGTTGGAGACTTGAGCGATCGGAATGCCCGGGATAGCTTGAGCGCCGACAGTTGATCTGCGTCGTTTGTGAGCTGCCGACTCACCAGCGTAGTCATCGTCATCCTGCTCCTGCTTCACTGCGACCTGGCCTTGCTGCCAGTCTTCCTCGGCTTGGCTTCTGCCACGCTTGCGGCCGGCGCCGTTACTGTACTGCGCCTGCCCACCCCATGACTGGCCTGCTGGTGTAGTCGGAGCTTGCTGCATGACAGTGAAGTTGCTAGCACTCTGCTGAGTTGGCGCAGCAGCTTGGGGTGCACCAGGCACACCTAGCAGATTGCCTGCTTTGTTGTCGTGATTGGCAGCTCCGTTCGCGGATCGAAAGTGACCACCGGCGAAGCTAGTGTCGGAGCCAAAGGCGGCTGACTGGTTTCGACCTTGATTGTGTGGTGGTGCGTACTGAGCGGCGTGGCCAGGACCCTGCCATCCGGTGAGATTCTGCGCGTACTGCGGATTGTAGCGCGAGGCCATGTTGGCTTGCATCAGTTGGGAGCCCATGTCGGCGTAGGCTGCGCCGGTCGGTTGTTGACGGTGCGAGTTGAAGGTGTGCGCGTTGTTCCAGTTCTGAGTATAAGTCATGGTAAGATTTGCAAGATGTCCACTCATATCAGTGGTCATAGGGTTGAGAAAGCTACCCCAGGAGCCGATGGTACTAAAGTCGCCAGGATTCGAAAGCGTGAAGGCCGATGCGCCGTTGGTCGATGATGATGAATTGTTGCGGATGTTGTGGATAAGAGAGGCAGCATTTATATCTTCGCCAGTTACGTTGGCGCTGTATTGTTGTTGACCGCCATTGTCGCCATTGTCGGCGTTCCTATTGTTGATGTTAGCATGTGCTGGATTAGCATGTGGATTCACATGCGACGAGTGAAGTGAGGCTGACGTCGCGGCGGCATTTCCACTGGCATCCGTGGCATCCTGTGACGGCATGTATCCAAAGGGCATAGTAGGCGCTTTTCCAGTATCCTTGAATTCGTCCGGATGGTCCCAGAAGCTATTGAGCATGTTCTGCTCAGAATTGTCCAGGAGTGGCCGGTCGTGAGGTTGGTCTAGAAATCCAGCGTCGCCAAAATTGAAGGACTCATCTAAGTGACATCAGTACCTGATTTACGCTGCCAGACTCGAGACTTACCTCCCCCGAGGGGAAACTGCCTTGCGGAGAGAACTTGTGCCATGTCGAAATTCTGCTGGGACTGTTGCTGCTGTCGCAAGTGCAAGTTCTCGTCCATAGCCTGGCACCGGCCCGCCACTTGCAGTCAATATCAACCACCGAGTCTATACTACTATACGCCACTTCCAAGCGCTAGTACTGGCACTATTGCCTTACAAGCAGTTTTGCAAGGATGTTCTTATGACCTTTGAATGGTTTGCGTGGATGAGAGCGATCATCGTTCGACTACCAGTGTGCGACAGCGACAGTATATCGATAGACACAATGCCGCAGCTGGTCGAGTAGTATGCTACCGCTGAAGTGTTTCCTGCTAATTTTACTTCTTCGTAGGTCGTGTGTAGGTGTGCGAGAGCTTCTGTGTGCGCGTGCGGTACAGGGAGCGGAGAAGCCCAGGACGACGGTCTGGACTCGGCCGGTGGGTGCACACGGCAGGGTGGAGGTGAAGGAAGTCGTTCGCAGCGAACACACCGTTCGTGAATGCAGCAGAACCGGTTCGAGCAGGGGAGAATCGCTGGTTGTTTTGATTCGCGTGTACTGCCTGCAGTTGAATGTGAGAGTTGAGAACTCTCGCGGGCAAGCGAAGCAGCATGTGAAAGGCGGGAGAGCAGCTGATTCCTTGGCAATTGACAGGGATTGCTCGCTCAACGGCCGACACCCGAGCCGCAGAGGTCACCTGCGACACGCATCATCATCGTCCTCCTGACCTACAACATCAACATCACCAAAACAATGTCTTTGCTGACTATTTTGGAGCCAGTCGTGCATATTGCTCTATTGCCAACATACTGCTATCCTGTGACGTGAAAGTCAAGGCCCGACTTCACACAACACTGCTCCGCCGGAACAGGAAATCTGCCGGAGGTCGTCAAGTACTGCTGCTGTAGGACTAGGATCTGCTTCATCAGGCCGTCCAAGCACTCAGCCTTGCATGATCTTCTCTTGCGGACTGCTATCGAAGAGCTTCGTGAGGTGTACAATGGGATTTTCACACACCTCGGCTACGAAAGATGGCCCGTGCCCCCAATATGTATGGAGGATTATTCAATTGCTCAGAATTGCGAGGAGGAAGTCAAGGAAAACTTGGAAATGGGTGCACGGAAACGAGAATGCACTTTCAAAACTACAAAGTGCAAGACCTCCATGAGTAGGCAATAGCAGCTCTTGCGCCGATCTTGCCTACTCTAGGATTCGCTTCACCCTGCTGACTACTAAGCATATCACAAACCCGCGCAAGCGGGCGTAAACGACTGGCTCAAGATGACCTGTTGCTGGTGTACCACCGTAGAGCTCGCATCTATATGCCGACTGTAATGCCTAAGAGATCGACTGAGGAGTCGAGAAGTCTAATTAAGTTCTGAGATCGCTCGCTACTAACCACGCAGGAAGAGCTTGGTATAAGGTCGGTCACCTCTCGCCATGAATACAAACCAGCTTTCGATCTTTCTTGCCCTCAGCCATGGCCCAAGACAATTCTTCACGAAGAGAAGACACCTACATATTCCCCAATTCCGACACAGAGAACAGCCGTCTGGACTTCCAACACGAGCTGTTCAACAAAACCTTCAATGGTCTCCATCGTGCACCTTTGAACGCCAGTAACCTTCACAAAGTCCTAGACATAGGCTGTGGCACAGGGAACTGGGCTTCAGACTTCGCCATCCAATACCCAAACGCCGGAGTCCTAGCCCTCGATATCGAAGAAAAGCCCGGCCGACGAACCTCCCCATCAAATTACACATTCCAAATCGCCGACCTCCACTCTCCAGAAGATTGGTCAAAAATAGGTCAATTCGATCACATCCATGCTCGCTTCATTGCAGTCTCAGTCCGCCACTGGCCAGACCTGTTACGACAATGCTTCAACCACCTTAATTCAGGAGGCTATATCGAATTCCAAGACCTACACTTTCCCTTCCAGGTCACTCCTCCCTCAGACAACGCTTCGTCAAAAGTGGTAGAGTGGTCCAATCTAATGATCGAAGCCAGCTCAAGACTAGGACTGGATACTGAACTCATGGCTAACTTTCCCAGCTATCTCGAAAAGGCTGGTTTTGTGGAAATTAGGACGGAGGAGTTCAAGATGTATACTGGTCCCTGGATGGAAGATCAGAGGCTGCATGAGTTGGGACGTATGGGACAGAAAAACTTGATTACTGGCTTTCCAGGCTTCTCAAGGATTCTGTTCCCAAAGGTACTGGGCTGGTCGATGGAGAAGTATGATGCGTTCATGGAAGAGACGTTGGATGAAATGAGGACTATGAAGTACAAGACTTGGTTGCCTATGAAGGTAAGCGTTGCTTGGAAGGCGGAATGAATGTGCACGCGCTCTGAAGCTATACGAAAGCTCAACGCACTGCTTCAAGTGCAATTTTTAACTCCCCATGAATGCTATTATCATGCGCCCGTCAATCCTGCTGTGCTATTATTTTGGCGCGCGACCTTTGAGATCAACGAAAGTCATGCCTCGCGACACATGGGCGACGGGGAACGAACAGCCGTCTCTGGGGGGGGG
>JAASFE010006201.1:126204-167213 GCA_013365205.1 Pseudocercospora cruenta
CATTGGTCAGCGACCGACCAGATATACTTGCATTTCAGAGCACCTGATCTGCCTCTGTCTTCCCAGATGAGTGCGGTCGGCAGGGTTTGAGCTCTCGTTCATCGTTTGCGTCCTGCGAAGACACCGGATGTCATTTTCGTACGAATCTATTATTTTGCAGTGCCTGTATACCATCATTAGTATCTGCCAAATAACGATGGCCGCACAGCCTGTCACCGCGACCGATCAGTATCATTCTCGTCTTGCTGACCATCAAGCTCGCAGCTATTTGCTGATGATGATGCTTGGCTTCAAGGTCGCTGCTTACGTTCTGAACTCAATGCCTACTTGACCTCATGATGCTCCACGTGGCGACCTAGTCAGTGCAGCAGATGGTCACTAAAAAGTACCCTTTCAAGCCAGCTTCGCATATGGCTTATGGCGGAAGTTTATCCTTATAGGCGTGTTAGTCTTCCGCGAGGCTTTTCTACAGGACCAGATCTGGACTCGTTGGGTCGGCGACGCACCAGTCGGGCGGTTTCAGGAAGGACGATTCAGATCGAGAATTCCCTTTGGACCGCAGAAGCGCGGCAGCTTCAAGGCGTATCTTGTTCTGTTGCAAGGCTCGACTTCAACATTGAGCCGTGTCAACGTCATCAAGCAGCTTGCAGAACCGGCGTGCTATACCTATTCCGATGCACCCATGCAATTCCAAGCGCCGACCAGATAGCGCGATCCCTCGAGACCGGTGAAGCATTTTGGCGAATGAGGATCAGATTGTCATTCGGTTCTCGCTTTCTCCTTCTTCTCTGAACGAGGAGCGTTGTACAGTTCATTTCGTCTTTCACATGCTGTAGCACTGTTCGATGACTCCGAACCTTGATCCTGGAAACAATAAAGTAGTCGAGCGCTTAGCACCGGCAATGATACCATACCAGAACAGATCCACTCCTGCGATAGGCAACGTTTGCTGAGAGGAGCGAGACGGCTTTGAAGGCTATCGCGATGTCCGAATATGAGGATCTGGTAGCAACAGACTTGAACGGAGTTTCCTGGAGCAAGGTTGGTGCGAACGCTCGTGGATGCGTAGGAGCAGCATTCGAATCAGGCAATGGAGACTAATCGACCAGAGCTCGAGCACGCGGACGCTCGCAAAGGTCTTGTTTGGTCATTCACGGTCGTGAGCCGATGCCAGTCGTCTGAGTAGGTGCACTGTTGTCTCCGCGTGATGTGGTTAGTGATACCTGCACCCCAGAAAAGCCTGGCATCTCAGGGCAAGTCGGCGTTCGTAGCGCGCGCCGTGAGGTTCTGCTCGGGCGAACCAGGAGTCGCTCAGGCAGCCGCCGCCGAGCTATGCTGTTGTCGACGCAGTGCCCATCTCCACTCATCAATATACTGTCTATGATGAGATCAGCTTTGGAGCCTGTTTCCTTGATCAACTGACGAGCGACAGACTTGGCAAGCATGTTCCGCAGGGTCCTGAGGAACATAAGACTGGGACCACTCCCGAGCAGTATGCTCACGTCTCGTCTTGAGTATTCATCGTAACAGGCAGAGGTAGCCATTCCATCGCCTTTGTTCACTCAGCCTGTATTGACCCAGTCTCACAATGGCTTCCAATGGATACTATGCCGGCGATACCTCGGATAGTGACACCGAACCGAAGTATACCAGTTCATCCGCAGGTCAGACCAGCCCACAGTTGCGGCGAGACTCTCGCACAGATCGGATCGATCGCTGGTACAGCAACAACGAGGAAGGCTTTCACCAGAGAGTGTTGGTTCCACAGTATCGATATTCACATGAAAGTCGTCCACGCTATGAGCCCCGCTCGCCAGCATCTGATACATCGTCGTTAGCAATGACAGCAGGTTCCCGAAGCACCTATTACGATTCTCTATCATCCAGTCGACCTCCATCTTTGACCAGCTCCAGGACAGACCGGCGCTCGACTGTCTCCACTGTTCGTACGGACTCCATTGCTTCTATGCCCAACCAGTATATCTTCGAGGTGGACGAAGATGGAACTCCAATAGCCCGGGACACGAGTGCATCTCAAGGACGCTTCCAATGCCCATTAGCTTTCCTTGGATGCCGCCACTGGTTTGACGATCCAAGTCAGTGGGAGACACACCACCAAGCCCACTTCAGAGGACATCTTCCGAGATCTATCCATTGCCCATTTGCAGGCTGTGGAGAGAGGTTCCGTGGGGAGAGCAGTAGGGAGGCCTGGGAAAGGCGTTGGAGTCATATCGTCAATTGTCAATACCGGACTAGCGGAGTCGATGCGAGGCCAACCCAAACTCTCATCGACCATCTCTGGAGGAAGGGCATCATCTCAAATGCTCAAGAGCAAATGCTTCGGTGAGTAACTTGGTGGGATTCGATTGTGCTGAGTGGCAAGACTGACGGATGCCAGACAGGCGGGCTCGCTGAGCAATTCTAGTGCGTACTTGGAAACCAACAGTACCTCACGAGATCGCCGCCGGGAAAGGAGACCAGAAGACTACCGAAGCCCTCGGAGTGCTGGCCACGGAGGCGGCGGCAGTTCTTACGTCCTTCATCGTTGAGTTCCCACCGATTGCTCATCACTGAGGACCACCTGCACACATCTCGGCGGTCGCTGGCGACCTGCTGTTGTTTTCCTGTTACTTCAGGATCGATACCCTTCTTCGCGTTCGACTGGTACCCTGCTGGCGTTCAAGCGTGCAATTTTGCTTCTGTGCTGTATTACTGCTAACAATCGTTTGTCATCAGCGCGGCAAACGACATCTCAAGGGCCTCTGTAGGGCAACATGTCGATGTGAGACAGAGATGACGGCAAGAAGAAGAGTCGTCTCAAAGGAGGATGTCGGAAATTAGGGAGGCAGGTGCGAACCACGCGAGCCTGAGGCAACAATTTTTTGCGCACAATCGCTCCTTCTACCGTTCATGCAGTTGTCTACTTATATACGAGTTCATATCACATCACATGCGTTTGCACCGGAGGTCATCCCATTCGCCACGCGAATTTGACCCGAGGCTAGACGTGGCCTGTTTGATACCCACGCATCTTGCAGCAGGGCGTACTGCGCCCCTTTCCCGGCTAGGCTAGACCGGCCTCTTGTCGAAGGCAACCACGACCTCGGGAGCATGCATGATGGTTCGCATCTTTGTGCACCGCCATGGAAAATCCTGCAGGTACACTCACACCGACTCAGTCCACGTGCGGTGTGTATCGTAACATATTCCGTGTTCTGTCACTTCAGCTCACCCGCCTCCAATTCCGCAATCCTCTTCTCCCATTCCGGCACAGCTCTAAGCTGAAGATCCAACTCCTCCTTTTCGTCCTCAAGCTGCAACCTCGCATCCGCATCGAGTTGCGTAAAGACATAGCCACCTTGACCGTCAAACTGCAGGATCCAGCCATGGTACCGCCACAGCGACCGACGATGAGACACAGTCATCAAAGTGATTCCGAGGCTCTTCGCTTCGTCATACATAATCTTCTCCACCTCCGGTGTCAGCGAGGAGGTGCATTCGTCTAGAATGGCGTATTTAGGCCTATGGTAGAATAGCCGAGCAGCTGCAATGCGTTGTTGAAAGCCAGTACTTAGGGCGTCAGCCCATTCGTGCTCTACGTTCAGGCCACTGACGTCGCTGGTGGCTTGCCCCGACCTGCTGTCGACTGGACTGTTTGGCTCGCTTGGATCGTAGCCGCCCCGTGAGCTGGACGTGTCAAGCAATGATTCAAGGCCGAGTTTGCGCATGATGTTGATGAGGTGCAGATCGGTGATACCTTTGGCTCGCATGTCTAGAAGATTGTCGGGGTAGAGTATTTGCTGGCGAAGGCTCCCTTTGCTCAAATATGGTCGCTGAGGGACGTAAAAGATGTCCTCGTTCGGTGGCTTGCGCACTTTACCACCATAGACTGGCCATAGACCGCCAAGGATGCGGAATAAGCTGCTCTTACCGCATCCATTTGGACCAACGATTAGCATATGGTCACCATGCGCAATATGAAATGACAATGCCTTGACCAGGATGTCTCCGTTCGGCGAAACGATCGGCACATCTTCAAACTTGATGTCCTCGCCTTCTTCTAGCTCGCCTCTGCCCGCAAGGATGGCAGCATTCGACTCAGTCGATGCTGAAGACACGAGCGCCTTCTCAAAGTGTCCTCGCTGGATGTCGGCGATGACGTCTAATAGCATGCTGACTCTGCTTGTGTATCCTGCCAGCTCCGAGATTTCCTTGTACGAGAACATCAGTCGACCAAAAGCATCGCTCGATGAGAGCAGCAAGCGTCGATTTGTGATGAAGGTCTCGGTCTTGTCGCCTGTACTTTCTCCACCAGGTGCTGCGCCTGGTAGCTTGAAGAACACTGGTACTGAACAGAGCAGCAAGCCCAATGCTCCCCAGAAGTACTTGACCACAAATTCTTCCATGATACCGTGATAAAGCCTTCTCCTTAGTATCCGATTGACATGCTTGATCAGAGTGAAGTATCCTCGATCGACAGTGTCCTTCTCTGCCTCGTGACCATTGTATAGTGCCACCTCTTCACTGTAGTCGATCAATCGAGTGTGTGCTGCTCTGAACTCGCCCTCTAATCTGGCCTCTTCAGCAACGTACTTTCCAAATGGTGGGGTCAACGCTCGCATCAAGCTGGCACTGACTTGCACCAACAAGCCCATAGCGAATAAACCCTCTCCTCCAACACTTCGCGACAAGCTCCAATTGTAGATGACCAGGTCCAACATGGGTTTCGACAAGCTCGAGTACAACTCAGCCAGACTGTTCGAGAACTTGGTCACATCGACCGTGATAAGCTGATCGGCATTCTTGATCCGATCGTCCAAGGCCGAAAGCGTGTAAAAGGTCATGTTGCCTAGATAGAGATTGTGAATGTGATTCGTGAGCCGTGTCCTGTACGCCAACGACAATGTCGTTTGATGATAGGACAGCATCGAGTTCGTGAAAGTGGCAGGTACGGCAACGAGCATCCACCACACCAATCCCTTAATGAATGCCTTTCCTTTGCCTCTGACCAGGGCACTGACAAGCTGACCATCCAGTTCAGCCACATACAAGCTGATCAGCGTCCTCAGAACAAGAAACACAGAGTGACTCGCAAGCAATCTTGCTTCCTTGCTCTTCCATGACGGTATGCATATCTTCAGCAGTCTTCCCAGGCTGCGAAAGAATTCTCTATTCAACTCGACTTTCTTCTTCCTCTTCTTCCCATCGTCTTGCCCCGCGAGTCCTTTGCGACGCGCCTCAGCTGCTCGGGCTGATGCAGCTTTCTGCTCTTTGATAGCACCACGTATCCGCTGTATGAGCGCGAGGACCAGGGCGAGGTAGATCGTTCGCGAGATCTTCGTTCGATGTCTCACGTAGAGGGAGGTCAGGTCGCTCAGCAGTTGTTTGAGCGAACGATTGCTGATGGTCGCAGGGAGGGATGAGACCGCCATATTGACGGCTGACGATTGAGAATCGCGTCGGACAGAGGTCTCATAGAGGCGACAACGACTACATTATCCCGGCCAGGAAGTGCATGTGATAGTCCAGAAGACCAGGAAGGAAGATGCAAGATGACCATAGCGCTGTGTTCGCGGCCTTCATGTGAGAAGCCGAGGTCACAAAGCGAGCAAGGATACGCGAGATGCTTATTCAGCGTCTTTGCGATTGAAACATTGTTCGTTTCCTTCTCTATCCTAACATTACTACTACAGCAGATATCGTTATGCCGTAGAAGACGTTTCAGTGCTATTTGAACAATATTTGACGGCGCTGCAACTGGTATCTTAACAAAGCAAAATTATTGGGAATCTTCTCCAGCCCTACGCATACTCTTGTCGACTGTGCTTGCTACGAGCGCTGCCAGTCTCAGATGCCTCTTTATAGGTCTGAGGAGCGACCTCCTTGACTCTGCTCCGACGCCTCTCGCCGATGACCACCGAGATCACGTACAGTAGCCACATAAAACCAGCCGCGACGGAGTAGCCGATGATCGCACCGTTCGATGGCGGTGCGAGTGGGAATTGGCGAGCGAATCGAAGACCAAGTCCGCCGTTGATGATGCCGAGAGTGATGATGATACGGCCTAACCACAAGTGACCGTAGCTCCAAAATGTGCGTCTGCTGTACTTCTTGAACATTAAGTGGTGCAAAAAGCCGAGAATAGGTTGGAAGAAGATCAGAACCAAGAGGATGATACCAATGATCGGGTGTACATTGTGGAGCATATTGTCGATTGGTGATTGAGTGACCATCTGCGAAATCGTTAGCTCGCTGCTGTTCAGCGCTAGAAATTCTCGACTTACGTAGACACCAAGAGCAAAAGCAGCGATGTATAGGATGTACGCGAAGATCTGGAACAGACCGTGAATCCACCAAAGGCCACGGAACGACGCCAGTCGTATCATTATGCCACCAACTGGGAAGAAGAAACCGAAGGCGAGGGTTGCAAGCACAGCGTGTGCTATCAGTTTCGTTCGGTATATTGAAAGCTCGAAGCCTCCAAAGTCGCCGCGTCCAAATCCGCTGTCTCCATCGCCATTGTTGTCACCATTGCTACCAGAGTACGGGTTGCCGCCATAATATCCACCAAATCCTTGAGCATGTGTCGAAGCTGCACTGAGCACGAGCAGTGCTATGCTATCGCTGAACTTCATTATCACGATTCGTGTCCAGAAGATGAATTGCCGTCGATGTGGAGAGGTCAGGGTAGTTTGGTTGACCAAGCCTTAGGATGAGCGTGTTGGGGTCTTGACAAGCAATAGAAATGAGTGTGATTACGACAAAGGTCTCGCAAGCAGCTGCAGTGACAGTAATAATATCAGATGCACTGATGCAGAGAGTCACAGCACCGCTGCCAAATCTTGCTTACCTACCCGAAGCGCCCAGCGGCTTTTTCTATAAACGCAACCCAGCCGGCAAAGCCTTGTCATGTTTCGAAATATCTGGGGCTGGAGAGGGCTGGTGAGCTGGATTGACGTCTTCACCTATCGGTTATCGGACAAGCTTACGTGGTTAGCTGCGTGGGTGAAGCAGAGAGGATTGTGATTGTCGGAGTTGGCAGCTGTGTTCTGCGTTCTTCGGTGCCGGAGAGGCTGTGCCGAGTTGGGGAGCCGAACGCCAGCTTCATGAATAGAACAAGGATCCGTGGATTTTGGCAGTGCCACCAGCCGTGCATATTGCGCTGGTGATCGTCAAACTGCACAGTAGCAACGACGCTCTTTACTGTTTCGGTTGATGATTCTGTACGAGATGTGTACTGCACTATGGTTGTTGAAGGATATATCTTTCTCGGCGGCGAGTTGACAGACCATAATGGATGACTAGTCAATCTGATGCTCGGCTTCCCAGTGAACGTCCTGTACAGAGAGAGCAGGTCCAGCTCGGAGCCTAGCTCTTGCTTGTCACCGGCGGTCAAGACGGAGCACTAGCATTCGATGCACAGAAACGCTGACCAGGAAGGCGTCCCTCTGCTCCGATGTTTGACAGGAGCTCCGCGTAGCAGCATCTCGCAGCTGTGGCAGATGTCATCGATAGCCATTGTCAATCAGTGCCTGGTCCGATCTTGATCGACTCTGCAAGTTATGCCCGGCCTTGCAGGTAAACGAGCCGTAGGGTGCACGGCTGCCGGAATATAATGCAAGCGCGTTCAGGTCCGCAAATCTGCAGAAAGGCACCATTACAGACCTCTATGCATGGCAATGATGGTTCTGTCGTAATCGTCTGGCAGCTGCTGTGCGACGTCTTCCCGAACATGTGGTGCAATGCTCCTCTTTGCATGTCGTTAGCCACGGCAGGGACTCGTGTGCAGTGAATCGGCAGATCATTCATTCGAAGGACGTAGCCACGAAAGGCCAATCCATGGGTCCTGGTTGAACAAGGATGAGGTGATCATGACCTCTTTGCTCTACAGTTACAGCTTCAGGTGGCTTCCGAAGATTTGGCCTTCGTTTCCGATGCCTCCTGGGAACGTATCTCGAGCTTCCTCGGCTTCTTCTTCTGCGCCGGGACCCCAGTCGCTGGCTCGCCTTGTGTCTCGCCCTGTGTTGAAGAATTTGGAGCTTGTTGCTGCTTCTCCTGTTCCAGCGCACTGACCACTTCTTCAGGTGAAGCATCTTCAAAGCGCTTTTGTATGCTCCCAACTTTTATCCATGGACCGTGAAAAGCACCTACGCCCGCTCCTGTTAACGCGCCGAGAGGCACTGTCGCGACAGAGGCCACTCCGCCAACCAGTGTTCCCAAGACCGCGCCGAGACCCATCCCTACACCAGCGCCTATGCCTCCTCCGCCAAAAAGCCCTTGCCATGTACCGGATTGCATTCGCCGGGCCATCTTACTGTGGCCATTAGCTTCTACCTCCTTCTCGTATGCTTCCTTGAACAGCCTTTCTCTTTCTTGGGGATTTGAAACTGTAGCCGCCTTGTCTTTCAGATGTTGTGCCGTCTCTTGGAGTTTCGACATCTTCTGCATAGCGCTGATTGTCTCCAGGAGCTCCTCGCGTGTTGGGCCATCTTTGCCAGCACTAGCAGCCATGCTGAGTTGGTGGTATTAGAATGTGAATTCGTCTTGATGTCCTTTTGCGTCGCACGTTCTGTTCCCTTACGATGGGTCTTGCTGTCGCATCAGATCCTCGCCTCGCCTACCTGTGTTATCGTATGGCAGCATAAGCTTGTCTACCAAGCGAAATACAATGCATGTCTCCATTATGGAGCATAGAAGCACGAGTGATATCATGTGTGCGACGAAAACTAGTTCTCGTGATCGTTCCTGAGGTTCGATCGGCAAGCTTTCAAGGATCCTGGCTCCTACCTCAACTCCACAACACCACCACCAACACCACTGCCATCATCAACATTAATCTTAAGGGCATCGGAAAGCTCATACTGCTGTTCTTCCAGCTTGAGGTGCCTTTGTCATCATCACTGGAGACAGAATGTGGATCGTTTCCTCCCCAACTCGCTACGCCAACACGAAGATCAGCACAACAAGACCTCGTAAGACTATAGTAGAGACGCAGATTCAGTCGAAGATCTCGCGGAGACTGATCTTCACGGATCTTGACGTACAATAGTCGAGGCTCTCCGCGTCTGCTGCGATCCCAACTATGCTTTTCTTGCACCCGATTCATAGGTGAAGGACGACTTAGGGACTTAATTGACAGAGCACCGACGTCTTACTGGCGTCGACTGTCGGCCGCGCAGTGATTTGTGCCATTGCTCAGCCCGCTAGCATATCTAGTCGCGTGTGGGGAGCCCTTCTGTCCGAAAGCGAATGCAAGAGAGTAGTGCTTTCACGCCTTCCAGACCAGGAACGGATCCGAAGCAGCCAACAGTGATCAACCGTTCCGAATCCAGTCGCTGAAGACTATCCGAGCCATGCGGACGCTTTGATGATGTCCAGGAACAGCTGCTCCCGATGCTGCCACAGTAGCACTGCGTTGTCGTACACACACTAGCCTTCTGTGACAGCCGCCACGTAGATTCAGTCTCCCCTTACGCTTGACCAGGACTGGTGAGTGTGTTTCTCAAACATGGAAATGGACCTCAACCCCCTCGAAGATATTGCCTGAGAGGAGTATAGGAGGCTGTTCCAACGGCACTCATTTCGAGACTGTAGTCATTCACGGTGAGCACATGTCTTCCGCCTCTCATCTCTTCATCTCTTGGACGATAATGCAAAAGGGGTGCCAAGCGGTGGCAGACAGGCAGTGGACGATATGTCGAGCATAAAGGAGGAGGGATGGCACCAACCATGCAAGAAACAGCAAAATTTTCAATCAAGTCGAGAGGTCAACGCTTCATACTGCTCTCTAGAGTCACAGTCAATATGCTTAAAGTATGCCATGAACCAGTGTGTCAAGAACCTAGCTGACTGTAGCAGTCTATTCTCGCCTTACTGGCAGCCAGCGCCACTATTCAAGCGATTGCCTTTCCCCAACAGAACGGCCAACAGAGCGGCCGGCAGAACGGTCAACAGAATGGTGACGTCGAGGACATGGTGTTCGACGACGACGATGGAGACACCAGGAACTTCAACAACGATAATACAGATGCAAGAAACACCGCGATCCGTCAAAACTATCCCTCAACCTCCATGGCTCATTACCCAACGTCCTCATGGAAAGAGGAGAAGCCCAAGACCACCACTCTCAAGGACTACGACCCGCCGAAGCCCACCACCTATTACTCTGACGACCCCAATTGTCCACGCAACTCTATAGCAACACCAGGTGTCCTAACGGTCCGTCTCCACAACGAACGGAAATGCCGTTCTGATAGACGCAATGATGGCCGTCGTGTCGACTACGATGAGGAGGTCTTCATAGACACATTCCTCAATCGGAACGACGGACGCAATAACGGACAAGATGACGACAACTTCAATGGTGACAGGCGAAGCGAATGCATCGACGTAGACGACGAAATCAACAGCGCTTCCTTCCAAAGATTCTTCGACAGCAATGCTTTCGATAGATGCAGATTGAACTTCTACAATGGCCGCAGCTGCTCGACAAATCGCTTGGTACGTTCGGTACGTATCAACGATAACAATGAGAAGGATTGTCTCAATGTGGGAAATAATGGTGATGGGCGTGCGAGGTCGCTGAGGGTGGACTGTGATAACTAGAGGTGGTGCTGACTGAACGCCTGGACCTGCATTTTCGTTCGAGCAGGTGGCAGCTGGCTTTGTTTCTGTGTTAAGATATCTGTACGTTTAGTACCACCACTGTCGTTACCGAAGTGAAACTTCTAGATTAGCTTTCTCTAGAGAAGAAGAGCTAACTCCCATCACATTATTCACTTGTCAGTGGGAACTGTAACGTAAGCTACGTGAAAGACGTGTATAGTGAACTGATGACGGCTCGCTTACGATTAATTTGGAAGGACAGGAATTCCAGAAATTGTTCTCAGCAGCCACTTGGCTGATGTTAGCGTATGAGCACTATCCATGTTTGGCGTTATGCATGGCTCTTAACCAACTTCAGTGAGCAGATAGTCGTGGCAGAGCTGAGCGATCCGACCTTTCTATGCAGCACGCCAGGCTTGTCGTTCCTCTTGAATGGTACAAGTAGAACACTGCCTCAGAGCATCATCAAATCCACCCGATCCTTCCTCTTCATGGACATCGCCTTCGGCCGCTTGCCTGCCGTGTGGGAAGACTTGTCTCTGCTTACACTTCTTGCAACTCCTTCCCCAAGGTAGTATGGGCTTGACGTTATTGAGGATGACAACTACGGTAGAAGTTAGCGTGATCAAATGTCGGTGATGTACCTACTCACCAACGAACAGAAGAATCGCCACAGATGGGATAAGCATAGGACTTCCGGTATATTTCTGAAAAGCTTTGGCATGTCCAAAAGCCATGCTGATCATGCAGCAAAGTCCAATGCCCACCAGCATACTGCAAGAGATTCGCGCCTTGTGGTACATCTGTTTCTCTCTTTGGCTGAGAAATGCCAGTGCTGTGCATACCAGAACGACAACACCCAGAGAGATGAAGAAGTAGATGTATGTGAGACGAAACATGTCTGCCACTTTTTCCAGTTGCTTCACGCGGTGTTTGTCGAGACTCCAGTTCGAAACGTCAAGCGTGCCTTGGACAAGTTTCAAGTCTTGAATCTCGTCGTAGATCTTGACTTTGTTGAAGCCCGTGATGGTCATGATGGCGAGGTAGTCGGTATAGAATATGAGTTGCATGGCGTTGGGCCAGGATTCGTTCCGGTATGTCATGTACTTCACAGCTTCTTGAATACTGTATTCATCGTTTAAGTCGCGAAGAACTGTTGCCGGGTCCTTGGCGGCGTAGCCTTCGTCTTCAGTAATGTTACGACTTATGTCCGTCCACTCACGGACCGCTTGATTGAAGTTCTCTCTATTGTAGCCTTGGCCATTCAGTATGTTCAGCCACTTTTTGAAGGTTGCCGTGAGGTTGTTGGCTTTGTGGGTGAGCGCACTCCAGAGAAGGCATTGTCCGAGGCCTTGTCCAGCGAGCACGACAGCTAGATGTAGGATGAAATGCAGACCAGCCCAGACCTGTTGCCGGATCGAGCCGAAATGGTGTCCTTCTTCGATCCAGTCGAAGTATAGCATGTAGATAAAGTAGAGGATGAGAACTCCGCAAAGCAGTCCAGAGACAGTAGTCGGATTCCAAGTAATGCTGTGGACACGTGCAATGGTTTGACAAGACTTTGTCAGCGTGATGATACCTTCTCCAATGATGATTAGTGTCAGAAGCGACATCCTTTGCACCAAATGGGTGCCTTTATAGCCTATCTTGCGCCATTTGCAGGAGATAGCGGTGGCGAGGATACACTCTGCGAAGCCGACTAGATACCAAGCCACCCAGCCTTTGTTGCTGGAGTGATTGTGTAACTTCCAATTAGGGTCGGCATGTGCATCAACGTTGCTGATCTTGAAAGTGGCGGCAAGTGAGCCGTAAATGATGGCTGCAACTGCATACAGGGCAAGCAGTAGTAGCATTGGCATCCGGGTTTCCTTGTATTTGCTGATGAAGATTCCAGTCTGGAAATACTGCAGGACAAGGATGAGTCGGCTCGCCATTAGGACCAAGGTCAAAGCATGAAGGTAGTTATCGATCGGAAGGCCTCTTTCATCCCATTTGTTGCCGAGCTTGAACATAGGGCCTAGAAAGCGACAGCTACAGTTAGCGAATGTCTCAAGCATTGAGGTTGTTCATAACCATTGCTTCCTTACCAGTCGCAGCCAGGCCCATCATGACACTACGGTCATTAGTGCTAGTCAGAGATGAGTGAGCGTGATGTGCCAAGCATACCAGAAGTGAAAGGCCTTCCAAACGCGGCTTGCAACGCAATCGACAGCAAAGCGCACATCGTATAGTGTGACCTTGGCACTAGTCAACTTCTCGTTGCAGGTAGAGTGTACTATCAATAACCTTACCTGGAACCAGGTGAACCTTTGATAAAAGAGATTCAAGCGTCAGTGGGAATCGCTTGTCGTCGATCGGTTCCTTCTCTTACCATAGTACGCAGAAGAAGCAAATGTACTGCTCGAGAGTCCGACCATCTGTCACGGAGTGAACGTAAGTGAAAGCTGCCAGGTTCGCAACGAAAAAGAGATCGTAGAAGAGCTCCGCCGGGGTGGTTTCTTTGACAAGTAGGACATGAGGACTCTGGCGCAAAGAATTCAGCGAGTTCTGGTCGTTTTCGTCGCACTCTGGAATAGTAGGTTCTGTGCTGTGAGACGTCTCATGAGTAAGATGCTTTCGAGGAATTAGAGGCAGATTCTTCTCTGACATGTTGAGGAGCAGTGACCAACAGTCCGGTGCTAAGAAGAAGCCAAGAACGAGACCGGCCCTCCAGATATATCAGAAAGCGGGCTCCGACATTTTTCGCCGCAACAGTGGCCAGAATGCATATAAGACCGAGATTATATCCTGGTAATCTCGACCAGTCTCCACATGGAGAGGTTCCTCTAACCATTCATGATCTGTCCTGCAGGCATATTCGAGTAGGTTGCCCTGCCATACCATGGTCCCAGTAGAGCAGGTGCAATACAGGGCATCGGGTACCGACGAATTCGAGCACATGGCAGCAGGCAGACGCATTCGATCAATCGTTTCGACGGATCTGTTTCAGATAAGAGGTGGCGGCTAAGTCTGACAGAATATTCGGATATTTCAATAGCCTGGCGAGCTACGTGCGTCAGGCCTGGATGCTTGCTGTTGCGCCAAACCATACGCCGGAATTCCGGGCCATTTTACACAGGTAGCAGAAACTCCCGCAAGCAACGAGGAGACTCCCATGAGCTTAGGGAGGTCCAGGAGCTCCTTTCGAATCGTCAAGTCGAATATCGTTCGTACTAATCAAGGAGCGGATCTTGTGATATTCACCGCGATGAAGCGCTGTTCCACCACAACGGTGGAAGGCGACGAAGGTGTGAGTGCTCCGTCAGCGGTGTATCTCCAAGCAGTTCATGTTGCTTGACGCATTCTTTCAGATCTGGGCGCCGTTCTCAATTCCAGAAGCTTGAGGTAAACGTCAACTGGTGCTTTTAAAGCTGTGGAAGGCGATGCTATTTGGTGGGCGGATATTTTTCTCATCTTCTCAAAGAGGCCTTCAGCAGGTAGTCTACCTCTGCGGTTCAGTTCAGATGCTAATTAGCATGATTACAGTGCTCAGGCGATGTCGCCGATGATGCAAATCAAGAATGATCGTTGCTGCAGGAGGAAGAAGATGGAAGCTGAAGCTGAGACCTGCTGCTTCCCTCCCCTGCTACAGGATTACGTAACATTGACTTTCATCAAATCTGAGTAGACTTTCACGGTCCATGTCCATACGGCACCTGGTGTACATATGAATTGCTGGTAACTTCGTTTCTAATGTCTATACGCTTGGTGGCTTCTGTTATCGTCACCGACTCGATACTGCTAGATCTGCTTTCTCCAAAGACGAAAGACTGGTTCCCACCACAACATTCATATGCCCAAACGGCCAGGTATGGCATACACGATGATGTCTAAACTCCCACCCATTGATCTGCACAGCTCCGTCAGACCCTTTACGATCGATCACATATCGTGTCCCGAAAGCATGCTCGATCAAAATTATCATGTCCTCAAATGTCCGCGTCCTTAAGCATCTCACAAGCCCACCCAAGAACTGCATCACAGGCAAAATCGGCATCAAATAAATCAGGACGAGATGGACCTTGTCCTCCCAGAACCAAAGCCATCCTAGGAGCAAGAACATGTACGTCTCGAGCAGAAATCCAGCCAGAGCAAACAATCTACGTTCCTGCAACTCCACGATCGCAAACGCATCAGCAGTCTCCAGTGTACTCTTTAGGACCTTGATCGCATAGTCATCATCGAAACGGTGGAAACTCTCACTGAACAACCTAAACACTTTCCTCCCATTGGTCTCGAAACCCGCCTGTAGTGCAGCTCGCTTATCACCTCTCGTGGTCGTACTGATAGCCGCATACCTAGGATTCGCAGCATCGACGGGTTGCGGAATGAAAGATAGCGCGCGAGAATGAGTTGCAAGCTCCATCCAGACATCCAGATTAGGATGAAGATCGGTCAGGATGAAAGGAATTGGAGAGTCACGTCCATGATTGATGATCTTCTCGATTATTGGGACCGGACCACCTTGACCAGATCCGAAGTCTATAATACTCCATTTGGAAGATTTAAGATCGAGGTCTTGAAGGTAAGACGATAATATGTCCGCTATCAGTTCCTAATGGGGGAAGATCAATAAGTGCCGATCTTTCTGGCGGCCTGACGAGAAGCTGAGAAACGTACCGCTGGGCTGTTCTGCTGTAAGAATGGTAGTGTTCTGGTATACAATCTTGCCAGCGCATCTTGAGCATCATGCTTGATGAAAGGCGGAACTCTATCGTGTCGCGAAAGATTAGCTATAATGCTTCTGCGTAACATTTGGAGATCCAATACATACATCCAAAGGTCGCTGAACTCAAACAATTGCCAGCGTCCGCCGGGTATGCGAAAATTGAGCTTGTCGAGCCAGACCGCGGTCTTTTCAGCAGAAGGCATGGGAAATCTATGCCATGTCGATGATGACTGATGGAATTAAGATGGATGCTTTGCCGGTTGTAGCTTGGGTAGCGCTTTGAAAGAGAGGGAAAGTGGAACCAATGCAGAAGGATCTGTGCTCAACAAGCGCGTAACAATGCTTAACTTTCTTTCTTACAAGCAAGACCCTTGCAGAGTCAATCGCGCAAACCAACACAGAACCTTGGGGAAGTTGGCTTCCAGCCTTATGGAATACGAGCTAATAATATTGAATCATACCAGGAGCAGTGGAGATCTGGACTGGAATGTCGTGATGTCCGAAAGTCGGACTCCTCTCATGAGGATTATTGCGACTGCTATGAACAGTAATCCGAGCCAAGTATTGGCTTTCTCTCCAAAGCCGATGCCATACTATGTCAGTCGTGTCATATGCTATTCGCTCGTGGGGTATCATCGCGCCAAAACAAAATGCCAACATATGCTCCCAATGACCGATGCCTTCTAAAGACGCATTGCTGCGTATGCCGTCTAGTAAACCTGTGAATGCATGTACAATCCGGAATATATGCACATCGTTATCATGCCTTCCTCTGTTCATGCTCGTCTCCGTTGCTATCTTCGCTAGACCCTGCAGCAGGCTCTTTGGCTTCGATTGGACCTAGTGTCCAGACCCATCTTCGATGTCTCTTTCGACGACCAGATGGACCAGGAGTCTGAGGCGTTGAGTCGCTGTCTTCCTCGTCTGAAGATTCACGCTTGTCTCCGGTCTGAGGCGACGAAACCTCTTGGCCCGTACATTTTTGGGATTCCGAGGTATCGCCGGGCTGTTTCACAGATGAGTCTTCTGGTGGAGATAGTTCTAGAGTTGATATGGTTGATGTTGAAGATTCAATGTCGGAGTGGCGCATAGTGAAATTGACGTTCTTGACTTCTTCAGTCAGAGGCGTCTTGAATGACACTCGTTTCACAGCTGGAAACATTGGTTTGGATTGTGCGAACATCGTTCTGCGAGGCTTGGGCCGAGGGAATGGGGAGTTCACCAGAATAGAGGTGACGCTGTAAGAGAGCTTGTATGGGATCTCAGCAGGAAGAGAATCGATGGTCGACGTCGACGATATCGAAGCAGAAGATGTCGCAGAATCGATCAGCGGCGTCGCTTCCTGTGCTTCTGTTGCCAGAGGTTCGGGGCTCTGTGTGCGAGGAATGTCCGTAGAGATTTGCTTTAGTGTAGGCTTCGATAATCTGTGCGCTGATGATTGTCGAACTGGATTGAACGCATTCCGAAAGGTGTTCTTCGCAGTGGGAGACGCAGCAGAGTCCAAACGTAAGCTGGTGGAGCTTTTTCCGAAGGTCGTAGTTACATTGTTCGTGTCTAGCGACAGCCTCGGACGCTTCGCTGGTGACTGTGAAGGCGCGCGCAGTGTCGGTGTCGAGCTCTGACTATAAGAAGTCATGGGCGCCGAAGGAAGTATGGCAAGTGACATGGTGGTGTTAGACATGGACTCGTGAGCTGGAAGAGGTGGTGACTGTGGCATAAAGCTGAGCATGCCTCCGAGGTCCCACGTAGCACTAGGTCTCAGAAGATCTGCAAGAAGCAGGATAGGCAGGTGGCAGATCGTAGGATACGACGGGTGCGGCTGCTGTGAGTCTGAATGCCTCGTGCCGCAGTTGTCCGCTTCGTCCGCGTATGCAGCTTGCCTCTCGTATTTAAAGAAACGGTGGATTCCTGATTTGGATCTCGAAAGCCGGACCTCAGCAGCAATCAATGCTCGATGACACGAGCACAGAGTGCCAAAAGACAAGCTCTGCCTGCGGAGCTGTCGATATAAGAGTCGAGATTAAAGATGGTAGAAGCTGTTGTAGTCGCGGGCCATCCTGACTTCTTAACACGATCTGCATGCTATCCGAAGCGCGGCGAGGCCCTATGCTGAACGGAAATAGGTTTCGTTAAGGAAAGGCGTCATGCGGGCGCTTCTGAAGATCCTGGTAAGCGCCGAGCCAAACCAAAATAGACATATCTAGGATCTAGCTTGCAACTAGAATAGCCGATCTGTGAGCAGACGCAGGCGGCAGTGGAAAGTGCTACCGAAGTGGGCGAGACCAAAGGACATGTTGTACGCGCACACCACTTTTGCAGTAGTGTGCACTTTGCGCCTGACCTGCAAATGCCGTCTCAACACTACACAAAAGCCTCCGTGTCCTCGTCAACCTCTATGCTGTGTTTGCGCGTCAGTCTTTGCCACCTCTCACCAGCTCTAATGTGTGTTAGATAGTCCACCGGTTATGCATGTGGCGGACTGTCGGAGCGTAAAGAATGTCCGCGCGCTAATAATATGGTCGAAAGCGTTCTTGAAGCAGACGCATTTGTCGAATACAACATACGCAATCGTCAGCAAACCCTTGTTGTATTCTGAGCAAACAGCGTCACGACCGGTAAATAGTCGGGGCGATGATGGCCAGCTTTGGGTCCACCGAACGACATGCGAAGGCTCCATGGAAGCACTTCCAACACAACGTTCCTCGACAGTAGGCACAGGTGGGACCGCAGTTGAGCACGCCACTGACGCTATCAGACATTCGAGCAGCAGCAACGCCTCTTGTCCTTCTTCCAGCTGAGATGCTGAGAATGGCATTCAGGCGTGCTGTATGGAATCGCCAAGAGCCAACCCTTGCAACACACCAGCGGCAAGATCTCATGGAGCCTTGCAGATGACGTCGCACGTGTCGAGCTGTACACGAGGTGCTTGCACACTTCGACAGCGCCACAGAGTGGCAAGAAGTGCAAAGCTGCTGACTGTGTCTTAGATGACGATAGTCTTGGGATCGCAGAGCCTGGTGATCGGGATGTCGATACGAAATGCCCTAAGGCATTGTTCGGCCGCTGACCGGCGAAACCTCAGATCCATCAGGCTGGAGACGTGGTTGGGCGGTGATATTTCGATGTTTCGGCTGGAGTGGGCAAAGAGCAGCTTGTAGCTTCTCAATGCAGCAGTGCACCGAGATTGATATTGGTGCATGTGCGGACAAACGAATACGTTTTCCACTTTCGCGGCCGCATCCAAGCAATCCTGGACACCCTCGCTGCAACGACTTGAGCGGCCGCGAACAAAGACCGATTCGGGTAGATTTGGAGTTTGCAGCTATAGTGCTGTCTTAAGAGTGTTGAATTTGTCCACCGGTCATTTCGTGTTCCAGCATTGAAGGATGCGTTCAGAGCTCAAGCCTGCGAGCTAAGGCGCAAAGTTTGCAGCGTTGACCAGTGACTGAGCGCTTTGATAGTGTCTGACGGTAGCGAGATCTGAGAATTTGCTCTCATCGTGCTACCACTTTGAATCTCGGGTGTATGGACGAAATTGTGATTAGACGCGAAGCCATTGTGAGGCCTGAGAGCGCTGTGAGTAGAGGTGCGATTCGTGAAGCGGAATGCTCAAAGGAAAGAATTTCTGTAGACTAGATGAGGTCCCTATAGCGATAGCATAGGCTTTTCGATAGTAATACGCATCGCGTAGTGTGATTAAAGGTCAATGTTTATTGCTAACAATATTCAGGGCAGGAGAGTTTGCCGCACGTGACTCCGCATTCTTGATCACAGTCGCGGTTTTCGCGTCCTCGGTCTCTGCTGCCTATCTTCCGCATGTATTGACAAACGCAGGCTTCAAACGCCAGACTGTCCTGTCCGACTGCTGAACATCACGACTCACACGATGCGGCGAATATGGCGAACAAACTTCTGCCGGCAAGAAAGGACGGGAGGATAATAATACACTTCGACTATGATTGTTTCTATGCATCAGTCTTCGAGGCGAAGAACCCAGCACTCAAAAGCTTGCCATTTGCTGTGCAGCAGAAGCAAATAATAGTCACTTGCAACTATGAAGCACGAAGGAGAGGGCTACACAAGCTGCAGCTGGTAAAAGACGCGAGGAGGATTTGTCCAGACGTGATTATCGAGCTGGGAGAGGATATTTCGCAATTCCGAGATGCGAGTAAAGAGCTATACGGCTTCATAAAAGGCTTCTCATGGAACAACAAGATCGAGCGCCTCGGCTTCGATGAGGTCTGGATGGATGTCACGGACATTGTGGATTACAATGTTGCCGTACTGAACAGAAATGATCTTGAGAATTCCTTCTTTCAGCTGGTCAAGGACGATCCGACCGTAGGCTTTGGCTTTGATGCGACTACTATAGCTGGACATGCATATCCGAAAGACTATATTTCTGATTCTAGCTCCACTAATGTCGAAGAGCTGACACTGCGCTTGCGGCTCGGCAGTCATCTGGCTCTGCACATACGGCACCAATTGGAGCAGCAAAAAGGATACACATCAACTGTAGGCATATCGACAAACAAACTGTTGTCAAAGCTAGTAGGCAACCTCAACAAGCCGAAAGGTCAGACGACCGTGATGCCACCACTTGCTGCAGTAAATGGACACGTTAGCAACGCGAATACCTTCATGGATGACCATGAGATCGGGAAGGTGCCCGGCATTGGGTTCAAGCTTGCGCAGAAGCTCCGCGAGTTCATATTGCAGCGAACCCCAGAGTTCGATGCTGGCCTTGTGTACGGCGGGACCAAGGAGAAAGTGACTGTCGCTGATGTTCGCAATCATTTCGAAGTCGATGCGCAGATGCTGGAAAAGCTTTTATCTGGTCCAGGCTCAGCTCATGGCATAGGCTACAAGATCTGGTGTCTTCTTCACGGCATTGATGACAGCGAGGTCAGCGCAGCAAGAGCTGTGCCCAGGCAGATAAGTATCGAGGATAGCTACATCCGTTTGGACACGATGCCGGAATTGTTGAAGGAGTTGACGCATCTTGCGCAGTCCCTCCTTACTCGCATGCGCATAGACTTGCTCGGCGAAGACGACGACTTCGAATCGCAGGATGATCAGCCTGCTGATCAAGACATCACCAATGGCAGTAACTCTGTCTCCGTAGAGGGGAAAAAGTGGTTAGCACGACCAAAGGTGCTGCGTCTGACAACGAGACCGCGACAACCCCTACAACCTGATGGCACCAGGCAACGCTCATTCAAGCGCATTTCGCATTCTGGTCCACTGCCAAACTTTGTCTTCAGCCTGACAGAAAGCGTCGACGCTTTGGCCGAGAAACTGGTGAAGGAAGCCCTGGTCGGCATGTTCCGGAAATTGCATCCAGAAAAAGCAGGCTGGAATTTGAGCTTGGTCAACTTGGCTGTGACCAACATGGCAGAGACTGCAGGCGACAGCAAAACTGCGAATGGGAGGGACATTGGCACCATGTTCAGGAAGCAAGAGGATGTGCTGAAGGACTTTCGTGTGAGGGAAGTTGATACGCAGCCTTCCCCAGTGCATATCAAAACGGAGCATATGCAGACAGACGTCAGCAGCATGGCAAAGCAAGGCATCGAGGCAGCCGAGAACATCATGTTCGACGAGGATGCCACATGGGACGATGGTGAGGATGAGAATGATCTGGATGAGTATTGTTCAATCTGCCATTTGAGGATGCCGGCCTTTGCTATGGGAGCTCATCAGCGATTTCATCTTCAGAATCTGGACTAGAGAACATGTCTTTTCAACTCCGTGCTTTCCAATTATCCGCCATCCTAGAGTTTGTACACTGGTAGGTCGAAGTCATCGACCAGACGGAGCGCGAGCCTTGGAGAGGCATGTTGAGGTGAAAAACCGCTGTGCTCGCCCTTCGACGCGCTCTCGCCGCTTGCACCCAAAAGGATGCCACCCTCTGTACACTGGCCGCTCGGAATCTTCGATCAGACGGAGTGCAAGCCCTTGTGAGATTTGACGAGTTGAAAAGCCGTGCTCACCTGGCGAGGCCGTCTCGCCGCTCCCACTAAAAAGTAAATTTGGGAGTAGAGAAAATGTCGTTTCAACTCCGCGCTTTCCAATTATCTACGATCCTACCCTTTCTACACTAGTAGCTTGGATTCGTCACTCATACGGAGTGCGAGCCCTTGTGGGATCTGGCGAAGTGAAATCCGCCGTGCTCACCTGGCGAGGCCATCTCGCCATTCCCACCAACACCCGAGCCACCGATTGCGCTGCTGGTAGCATTGGCGCGAGCGATTGGTTGAGAGCGCAGCAGATCCTTGAACTCGTCGCGGAGGTACTTGTTCGACTCGCGCATCCTAGCCATGACACCCTGCTGGTGCTCCTGATTGCGCATGTGCTGGTTGTTGACAAGCTGCAAGTGCTCCATCTGATCATTTACAGCATCGAGAGCTTCGTTGAGGTCTTGGGTGGCAATGCGGAGCTTCTCTGCCTCTTCCTTGTGGTGCTTGGCGGTGGCATTGGCAATGCCGATGGCCTTCTGGATGTCTTGGAGGTGGAGCTTAGCCTTGTACACCTTGTCCTCGAGGCTCTTGACGTAGCCCTTGTGGTAGTCGACATCGCGCTGGAGCTCAACATTCTCGTTCTTGAGATCCTCGTTCTCCTGCTGGAGACTCTGGAGGCTGTCTACGTTCAGCTGCAAGCCCGTGATGTCGCGTTGGAGCTCGATGTTGTCATGCTCAAGGTCGGTGTTGTCGTGCTGGAGGTCCGTCACGCTGCGCTGGAGCTCGTTGGCCCTGCCCTTGACTTCGTCGCCATACTGCATCAAGCTCTGGCAATTCTTGTTCTGCTGGTCGAGTGTGCGCTTCAGGGCTTCATTTTCGTTGGCGCAGAAGGTCATGCGACGCTGGAGATTGCCATTCAGCTGGTCGACATGCTCATTGTGTCTGACAAGAGTGTCGCATACAGCGATGTAGTCGCGCCTTAGTGTCTCATTGAGATGCTCGACATACTGCGTGTGCTCGGAAAGTCTGTCGATCTGGCTAGTCTGGTGCGTGAGAAGGTGCGCCTGGTAGGCGACGTGCTCTGAGAGCTCCTGTCGACGATGTCAGCGTGAGTCATGTGATGGACAATAGATGCGAGCCGCGTACCTGCAGCGCGCCGGTGTCACGACTGAGCTCGTCGCGTTCAAGTCTGAGGTGCTGAATCTCGAGGCGCGACTGGCGAAGCTTCTCGCGCATTGTCGTGTTGTTTGCCTCAGCGCGATCAAGCCTCTCTTGGGCCTTGACGTTGGTGAAAAAGCGCCTCATTTCGTCGCGGGTCAGTTTTGGCAGGTCGCGAAGCTCATTGAGGTCTGACTGGAAGAATGCGTACTCCTGAGACGCGTGCGAGAGTCGAATGCTAGCTTCGAAGTACTCGCGGTTGCGGAAGGCCTCCTTCTTCGGATCGGTGTTGGCGTCGCGCTCCTCGCAGGCCTGCTCGTAGGCGGCGATTGCTTCCTTTATCTCGCGGCGAATGAGCACGTCTTGGTGATCAAGGCGCTCAAGATAGTAGGCGTTCTTGCGATCCTTTACTGTCGCGATAGGATTGTCTTCGTTTGGCACCACGACGCTGTTGAGAGCGCGATGCAGGCCGTAGTCGCCGAAAGATGAGCCGTCGCTGACAGTGCTGGTGGCGTAGCTGTTGAAGCTAGACATGCTGCGCTGGTCCATATCCTCCTCGTCACTTTCGCCCTCGTACGGGTCAGGCACAGTTAGATGGGTGGGCAGGGTCAATGTTGACTCTGCGCGAGGGAGAGGGGATGGGAAAGCCTGATTTGACCTCAGTGGGTCAGATTGCATAATTACCTTTGAGGGACTAGCCGAAGACGCAGGTGACGAAGCCTCAAAAATTGTTGGAAGTGAGGGCTGGCCGTAGGCCTCGCGCCTCTTGATGCGGTCACACATGGTTGGCAGTGCTGGGCTGCCAGAGGTCGCCATTGTTGTGATGATGGTGTGCGAAAGAATTTCACCACAAACAAATTCGTTGTTTGTGCGTGCACAGTCACTCGACTTCACTCGATTCGCCAAGCCCCACGAGCTTCAACTCTCACATCAGGGAGCTGAATTCGGCATCAGCTTCTACCTGCTCAGTGGTACTGTAGCGAGACGAGCACCGCCAGCAGACATCACGTTTAACAGGCCCTCCACTATGATCAGCCTTCCAAGCTGCCGACGTTGGTCCTTTGCTCTTCGGAACATCGATCAGCGACTGAAATTGCCTCGCAGCACATCTGCAAAGTAGGCTTGAAATGTATCTGCGTGACTCTCCATGGTTTGGAACACGCACAGGCAGCAAGCATAACTTCAGCTGGCACTCCACTATGATCGGCTTTCTACGCTGTCAATATCGATGCTTCAAATGTTTGCTCTTCAAGACAACTACCAAAGGCGGGAATCTCCTGGCAGTGCGTCCACCAAGTAGGCGTCAACTTTCAACTACTCACTTTCCCGGGCTGCAAGATCCGCACAACCAGCAAGCATCATTTCCGCAATCGCTCCACTATGTTCGGTCTTACAAGCCGCCCATGTTGGCTCTCTGCCCTCAAAGACATCGATCAGAGGCAGAAGTATCCTGGCAGTACATCTGCAAAATAGGCCTCAAATTCAGCTTCCTCGCAGATATGGGAGATGAGACACGCACAATCAGCAAATATCTTCATTGACGCTCAACAAGACATGGAGATTCAAGCTGTCGATAGCAACTCTATGCTCTCTAAAGCATCTGTCGACAGCGAAAGGTCGTTAGAAGTGCAACCCCAATTTTCACTCGCTTCAAGGGAAGGGAGATCAAACAGCCATACCCAGCAGACATCGTTTCCACCGCGTCTCCGCTGAACACGAAGCTTCAAGCAATATGTTTCCATTCTGTGATCCTCAAGACATCTTGCAGTGGCAGAACCCTGCTGGCAACGCGCCTGCAACTTGCTCTTCGACCACAACGCTCGCACGTACAAGCCGGGCCAGGACCAGAACTCCATGTTCCAATCAGCCTCTCGTGTTGCGTTAATACACTCTCAACTTCTTTCTCCCTCGACTTAGAGATCAGTCCAAGATATCGCCGCCCGCAGCATCACCAATGACCACCTCTTGCAGTACGACAGCCTTGGCAACGGTCACAAGCAGCTGGGGTAAACGAACCTGACCTTGCCACCTGCAGCATCACATCCTGCCGCATCAAAGTCTTGGCAACGGTCACAAGCAGCTCATATAAACAAACAGAAATCTCACCACCTTTGCAGTTGTGGTCAAATGGTTAAGGCGCATCATTCTTCCAAATGATGAGAATACGGTTCGATTCCGTACAACTTGCTGCATGCCCACTGATCGACGTCGCGCCGCGCTAGACAGTTGGGGGTAGGTAAGGTAATGTATGAACAATTCTTTTTGCCCTTCTGCTTTCTGACACCTTACATCTGGCACCCTCTCCTCCTCACCTCATATTCGCCATTCGCCGTTGCGCATCAAGTCAGCCGTCCACCATGAATCTCAACCACACTTCCCGTAACATATCTCGCCTCATCACTGCCAATCAATTACAGTCAGCATCTCTATTCCTGTACCACTTCATCTTGACAAACTCACCTGAATAGAAAAGCCACAACATCAGCAACCTCCTCCGCAGTCCCCATCCTCCCCATCGCAACTTTACTTTCCTGTTCCTTCACAGCTTCAGCTCCAGCCACCACACCCGCATTGGAGGGAGTATCGATATATCCGGGAGCAACGGCATTGATTCTGATGTTTTTGGGTCCTAATTCAAGGGCCTGCGAGCGTTAGCGATAAGCGAAGCGAATCAAGGGAGCAAAATATCAGTAAATGCATGAAGGTCCGCCGCGCTCACGACTCGTTTCGCTCGTCTACTCACCATAGCCTTAGTAAACCCAACAATCCCCCATTTCGTAGCACAATAAATCACATATTTGGGAGCAACGCTCGTTCCCATAATACTCGAAACATTGACAAAAGAAGATCCAGATGTCATGTGAGGAATGCAAGCTCGTGTTACATTGTAGGTTCCTCGGAGGTTGGTGTTCATTAATTTATCCCAGTACCTAGTCACAAAAAGCCATGAGCAGTCAAGAAGATGGGAAGAGGTGAGAAGGCGAGACTTACTCATCCGTCGTCTCCGTCAACTCGTAAGCTGTAGGATTAACACCCGCACAATTGAACACGAAATCGATTGTCCTTCCAATTTTCTCAATGTATGCATTCACAGCGGAAGATGATCCGACGTCGAGGGTTTCGATCGAATGATTTTCAGAGTTCTGACATAATTCTTTCGTTTCTTCGAGACCTTTCATGTTGATATCGCTGAGTGCAAGAGTTGATCCATGAGATGCCATCTTGACTGCTGTGGCTCGGCCAATGCCAGATGCGGCGCCGGTGATGATGCATAATTTGTTTGTGAAGTCGGGCATTGCGGAAATCGATCTTTGTGGTGAAGGTGAATGATTACTTGCAAGGGAGCACAGTGAGTATTAGTCGATATATTCGAATCTGATTGCTCAATGTTGAAACGTGAAAGCTCTCACGATGATGTGAGGTCGATGAAGAGTGGGGACGATAGGCAAAGGTAATTGGCCGGCGGCCAGGTGGGCCCCTTTAATGCTGTCTGACCGGGTACTGGAGGCGACTGGTCGATACGTTCGTATGAACAAAATTTTGGCTGGATCTAATCTGGCCGTCATGGTACATGTTGATATACATAGTTCGTGTTACGCCAGCCTTGCGTGGCGCCTGCTTCGTCACAAGATCCCTGTCGACCATTAGACACCCCTGCATGCATGCCTCGTACAATGCCGTTACAAGCCTGATGCTGATCCCAATGAAGCGCTGACCTCTCAGATACTACTTCTTTACGCGTCCCTTGCCTTTGCCTTTCTTCGGCTTCTCCTCTTCCTCGTCTTCATCATCGTCATCGACCGCAGTTTTCTTCTTCTTGCTGCCAGTCGCCTTCGTCGCGGCAGCCTTCTTCTTTTTGGGTTGCTTGACATATTTGTCTTTGCTGAGGTCGATTTCTTCCTCTTCATCCTTGACTTCGGCATCGTCAACAGCTTCGTCTTCTGATTCTTCGAATGCGTCTTCCAAATCTGGCTTCTCTTTCGAAGGAGCCTTCTTGGGTGCAACGATCTGTGATGCTTTCATGAACGGAAGTGGGTGCGACTGCTGGTTGTACCTAGTATGCATGTGTCAGTATGTCCCATCGAGCACAAGCACGATGTGTTGCCACTTACATTCGCGTGAAAGTGGCCTTAGCCTGTGACTCGATCTTGATGTTCTCCATGTCAGCCTTGCCCACACCCAATTCGAGAATGGCGTCCCAGTCGTCTTTCGTCAAGAAGTATGAGTCCATAAGCTCGATGATCTCAGGGACTGCCTCTTTGCCCTCTTCTTGCAGTTTCTTGATGAGCTTCTCGTACAGTATTGGCATATATGTCTGCCGTATCTCATGTCGATCAGCCGAAACCCTTAGACGCATGTGGCCCTGAATCTCCTTTACGTATCGCATAAGCTTGCTCTGATTCGAGTTCTTGCCAAGCCAAGATGCGAACCGTGTCTGGTTCCCGGCCATTGAACCGTTGACGAAGCTCGCTGGTCGTACAAAGCTGAACATGGCGTGCGTTGGCATCAACGACCATTGCTGTTGGCTCCCGTGAATCATGCGGTCGACCAGGTCTCCATCACTAATAGATTCTGCTGCCTTGCAGACCAGGTCCAATGTCGCTAGATGCTGCTTCTTCGGATTTGCGTGCTTCTTGGCGCGCTGTACATTTGTTCCAAGGTAGTTCTCTTGCAGCATAAGAGGCGCGAATTCGTGGTCGTTGAAATAGAGCTCTTGCTTATCGTTCAACGTTGAGTGCGACGCCGCATTCCAGATTGTCGGTCCCAAAATCTTGCCGACCATGTCCCAGGGCTTCAGCACGATATGCTTCTCCCATGCTTTGCTCATATCTTTGCTCTCCTCGTACGACAAATTCTGGCTATCAAGCTTGGCGGTGCTAATCATGTTCACGACTTGGCGAATGTCGGCGCCAGAACCCTCGATGAGCGCGTTGATAACTGGCGGCGGCATCTTGAGTCCTTCACGGTATGCGATAGTCATGATACGACTGCGAATCATGTCCGTGGTCGGGCGTCGGAATGGTAGATCGTACGTAACAAAGTCGAAGGGCTTCATCTTCGGCAGCTTACGATCGTTGCAGATGAGTATCATCGGTATCATGGTCTTCTTGCAGACCGCTGCCAAAGCACCCACGCCTCCTCTATCACCAGCACTCATACCATCCACTTCATCCATGATGAGAACGAGCTTCTTCTTGGAAGCCTCAACATCATCTGCGCCACGTCCGAAGTAGCCCATGAGAGAAGTTGTGGACAGCACACCTTTCAAACCCTGTTCGACAAGCTTCTTCGACCGGGTGTCAGACGCATTTGATTCAACAATATCGTAGCCTTCCAGCTTCGCAACCAGATGCGCGGCAGTAGTCTTGCCAATACCGGGAGGCCCATGTATCATGACAGCTCTATGAAGACCGCTGCCATCAGGTCCCATCAGCTTGAAGCCTGTCTTCTGGTTCTTCGGAAAGTTCCGCAGCCATCGTTGCAACTTCTCGACCGCGGCCTTGTTACCACATATTTGACTGAGCGACTGTGGAGCATATCTGACTGTCCATAATCGGGTATCAGGACCTTCCGCTGATGCTTTGCCTTTGTCTGCGCTCTTGAGAGAAGCCGAGTTGCCTTGCACTGCTGTCTTCGAAAATGATGACTTGAGTGGACTCTGCTTGGAAGCTGATAGACGAGCTTTTGCTTCCTTCTCCTGCCGATCAATCTCTGCGGCTTGTTCTCGAATATGTGCTTCCTCTTTGGCCATCTTCTCGGCATACTTCTCGGCGGCCGCGCCATCGCCGCCGTTTGCAGGGAGCTTTCGAATCAGTGCAAAAAGTCCTTCTTCATTAATTGTCTTCAGACCGAACTTCTTGATTGTGTCAAGCTTCTTTGGACCTGCGTCATCACCCAGCACAACGTAGCTGGTCTTGCTTGATGGGGCTGTAGTGACTTTGCCACCCCACCGTTTAACAAGTGCTGCACCTTGTTCTCTGCCAAGAGATTGCAGCTGGCCAGTGAATACGAAGGTAAGTCCCGCAAGACAATTCTCATTTCCAGTAGGAAGCTCGGAATCGTCTATTGCTCCGGCAGGGAGGGCCGAATTGGCGTGTTGCTGACCATATTGAAACTTGGGCTTCGCGCCCTCCTCTCCATCCGCTGAAGATTTCTTTGGAGGGTCTGGTGCCTGAACTGTGGGGATGCTGTCGAATATGGCCTTCATCTCTGCACTGTCCTGGGGTGCCTCCTTCTTGGCCTTCTTCGCGGCAGGAGTGGTCTTCTTTGCCGGTGTAGCACGCTTCTTGGGTTTAGCCTCCTCGACTTCGAGCTCACTATCGTCATCCTCGTCAATAGCGTGTGACTTGCGCTTCTTGCTTGCTTTGGCAGGAGTCTTCTTGGCCGGCTTGTCCTCAACAATCTCCTCATCATCGTCCGGCACAACGAAGTCATCATCAGGGTTGGTGTCCTTCATGTCAACATCTTCATCAGGATCGTTGTCGCCCTGTCCCTCGTCTTTGAGCTTCTTCTGCTTGCCACTCTCTCGCTTCTTCGGCACCAGCGGCTTATCGTCCTCATCGTCGCTGCCTTCCTCGTAGTCGTCGCCCATGCGTCGGCCCACTTTCGCGCCGGCCTTGAACTCATCTTCAGCGCCATCTTCAAAGTCGTCATCGGGAAAGTCGTCGGCATCGAGATCGACGTAGCTGGTCGTCTTCTTGGCTCGAGCAGAGCTCCTGCCATTCGGAGTGGCTTTGGCACTGCCGTTGGTCTTGGCGGCCTTCTTCTTCGCTGGCGTGCTCTCTGCTGTCGGTGTTTCTTTGACAGTCCTCTTGTTGCTCACAGCTTCACTCCTCTTCGGCTTGCTCTTGCCAAAGAAATCGCCTGCCGTTGTTTCTTCTAGTTCGACTTCAGGCTCAGGCTTCTTCTTCGCTGCAGCTTTCGTGGGTGTTGCTTTCTTTGGTGCAGGTTCGTCTTCATCGTCGTCATCGTCAATCACTTTCCGCGGTCGACCACGCTTCTTGGGCTCTTCCTTGGTCTTGGGCTTCTCGGCCGGTGCAGCTGCTGGCTTGCCGCCAAAGAATGAGCGGATGTCTGATGGCATCGTGACAAACACACGCGGAAATGGTCGATCAAAGCATTGGCGAACTGGCTGCAATTGCGAAGGCAAGCAATGCTGTATAGTCGTAGCTGCAGTTGCTGTCCTAGGTCGAACACGCGAAGATGACGCGCTCTCTCGCGACCGCCTAAATTGCCGTCAAACATCAGGTAAGCAGATTGATTGGATGCTTACTGTAATCACGCCGTGCACGCGCAACCCACAGTCACATGCGATACCAACGTAAACTTGCAAATTATGACCCAGCGAGGAACAATTCGCCCACACTCTACGCGAAGTCCTTCATACTTCTCGGCTCGTAACCGTCACCAGCAATATCAGAGAGGTTCATGACACAAGAGCAATCCGCCGCGCATGAGAATTACTCGCGCATGCAAGACTCCTGCAATGCTCGGTGGCCCATCGCTTGCAGCAGAATATGGCGATGCCGTTCAGCTGCTGAAGTGTTGACAAAGGTATGCTAATCCCCGGGACACACGAGGGAATGAGTGAGCTTGTCAGACGGAACACGACCAGGAACCTTGCATTCACGACTTCGACCGGTGAGAAGCCGCAGCCTGAGATTCAGCAAGGTCTCAAGCCACTGTATGAGTTATGGCAGCCTGACACAATCCATCAGCTCAGAGATACGTCTCAGCTGCTACTTCGATCCGCCGGCGCCACGATTGCGTTAGTGCTGTCAGCTTCGCAAACAGTCCACACGGGAAAGCATCCGAGAAGACACAAAGCCGTTGTTATTCTTGTGCGTCCTAAACCTCGCGTACACCGACCCACGTTACTATATGTAGCTCATGACGATTAGAAGTCTTTCTTCGTCATCAATATTGCTGCCGGTATGACAATGAACGGTTCATGAACCACTTGTTTGATACAACTTCAGCCAGCACTAATAGAGCTCTAGAGACCGAAAGAATAACAAACGTCAAAAGAGTGACCTAGAACGACAAGAACAAAAATGTAGACACACGCCATCAGACCCTTGCAAACAGGATCCGTCCTGCGAACACGCCATAATCACCCAAGTCGTCTCAGATGCACACCGGAAAGCCACGCCACGTCCGGCAAAACCGTTTCTCATGGTTCGAGCCTCCTTCAGAGGGGACATCCTGGATGTCATCGCCACTACTCTCACCAGAGGTTTCGAGCTCCTCGTCTGAGCGTCGCGTAGCATGCCAGTCAACGTGTGATGCATACCCAGCCGAAGGCTCTCGTTTCTTGCTCCAGCCTCTCGCCAACAAGTTAGTGGGAGTGTCAGAGCCGTACCCAGCCTCGCGCTTCCATCCCGAGCCTCCGAATCTTTGGGGGGCATCAAGTCGCCCAAGCATCTCGGCCAGTCCGTTCTGGAGATTCGACATGTCTAAATTAGCCTCTGACTCTCTCTTGTCCTCCCCTCTACGACCAGACGCCGGCGGAGAATCAGCACGACTCTTTACCGCAGGTGTGCTCTCAAATTGTGGTTTGTCATAACATATCCAGCTCCGCGCAGTTTTGTCAAAGCCAATGCCCCTGAGATCGGGCGAGCCAGGATACTGAAGTCCAGCGAGATGCTCTCCGCGACAATCAGGCTCAGAGTAGAGTGAGCAGTCCTGACCCTGGCTTGGTCCGGCAGAACTGACATGGCCGCTCAGAGGCCAAGATATATTCATGCATTGACCGGGAAGCGAGCACAAGTTGGACGCATTGCCATTCCAGTTGTACTCATCAGTGAAATAAATGCACACATGGCCGTCGGATCTCCGAGTCATATTCATCCTTTTCTCGAGCTCATTGCCGCCCCCTTCGATCGAACGTTTAAACCCCATGTTACAGTACTGCTCCCCATCGAGGGTGATGTAGCATTGTCGCTTCTGCATCGCCGCCTCCGGATCTGGCTCTATGGCACGAGTAGACCATTCTGAGTCTCTGGCCATCAGTTCAGGCGCACGCATGTCTGGGACCGCACGTTTTGCCTCTGTAGGCAACGCTACAGGGGTCGGTGCTCGTTGGTTTGTAGGCAACGCCTCCACCTCGCGCTTCGCAGAGGTCGGTGCTCGTTTGTCCGGAGTACCCCGTTTACTACCCAAGGGTATCGTACTACTCGTGGTGGGCGACGCTTCTACATCGCGCTTCGCAGAGGCTGGTGCTCGTTTGTCCGGAAGTTGACGTCTCGCTTCTGTTTGCCAAGCTTCTGCCTCACGTTTCTTCGTGGGTGGTGCCGCTTCACGCGCCATACCAGCCCATTTCTCATAGGCTTGTGTAGGATCTCCTACCGGGCTGAGCATTGCTTCACGAGCGATATGTCTCCAGTCCCAGGCAGGGCCCGGTGCCATTGCACTCGGAGAGTCTGGTCTCAGGTCAGCGATGTTCAAGACGACAGGTCATATCCAAGATCATACAAGGTGCGGCCATAGTCACCCTGCCCAGGGTGACGAAGGCAAGAGATACTCCAGTAAGATGCATATTGAAGCTGAAGATTGGAAAGTGTGAATGAGCGGTTGAGTGACTGGGTGATTGAGTGATGCCAATTGCATTCTAGAACAGCAAGGGAGAAGAACTTATATGTCCTCCAGCAAAGGGACGAGTTAGAGTTGATCTCAGCTGATACTGAATCCGGACACGGCCATGTTCGGTCTGTCGCATAGCCTCGCGAGCACAGTGGCAATGTAACGGTGCCGTATACAAAGTTGGTCTGAGGCTGCTGATGGACTGTGGTCGTGCAAGATGCTTATAGGGCCTTTCGTTGATTTTCGAAGCGAGAGGTCGAGGCCAGACGGGCTGAAAATGATGGGCTGAGGGAATTACCTTATGATATGCTAAATTTGATCTCGAAACACTTACATCGAAAGAGTCAACAGCAGAAGACCAACGCATTCAGGGCACAGCCGGCCACAGCGAGGATGACCGATGGTATGCTAGACTTCGGCTAGAGGCGACCGAGATAAAGTGACCGGCGACAGAAAAATGGTGGGCTCGAAATAGTGTAAGTTCCAACGAGCATGACTGACATGAAACGTTTCGCGGGCGTCTAGGTGAATGAGGAGGTCTTCATCGCTAGCCACTGACCAGAACCAGATCTGATCGAGGACCCATTCTGGAGTCGGGACCAAGTGTCCCATGGAGCAGTACTAGTAATGTCGGAAAGATGCGGTGAAGATAACATGATTGATGTATGCTAAGATTGCAAAAGCTACAAGCTATTCAACGAGTGACAAGAGCTGGTCAAAACATTAAAATGCAAGAACAGTGCCAGCAACGCCCATGATCTCAACGCCTTCACCAAAAGCACAAAGAACTAGCAGACCTCAGACACTATCGTCTCCATCCGACAAACTCAACTCAACTCCATGGCCTCTTTATGCCAGGCACAGCACGCTCCTTCAGACCAATGGCAACATCGTTGGTCTCTCCGACAGTATCTATACAGCTGTGTCCAAGAGCACGCTTCACATAATCCGCGTAATCATAGTCCTCAAATTTCTCCCAGATCGGTAGCGTACGTCTCTCAAGAACGATATCATCTTCAGGATCTTCGACGACACGATTATAGCCAGATCGTCCTCGCTTATTTGGAGGTAGAATAAATGATCCTCTCGGTGGCACAGCACGCTCCTCCAGAGTAGCTGCATCTTCGGTGATAGATCGCCCATCATTCATCGGAGACAGAGCACGCTTTTCGAAATCCGCATAGTCATGATCCTCAAATTTCTCCCAGATTGGTAGTGTACGCTTGTTCAGAATGATATCATCGTCCTCTTCATCTTCGGCGGCACGATTATATCCAGATCGTCCTTGCTTGATTGGTGGCAGAGAACGCTGCTGGTGCTCGAACTCATGGTCGTTGATGTCTCGATTATTCAAGCCCGGAGGCAGCTCATAATTCCACTGTACAGTTGGAGTCGCACGCTTAGTAGGAGGGGCCTCTGCTTCAGGATCTCGCTTTGATGCTGGTGTGAAAGGCTCGCCTGTGAATTCGGCTTCGATGGAGCTGGATCGGCTTCACGTTTGGAGGGAGCAGCCTCAGCCTCGCGTTTCGATGGCAAAGCTGCTCGCTTCGTTGGAGCTGCATCGGCCTCTCGCTTGCTTGGTGCAGCAGCACGCTTAGATGGAGCTGCCTCTGCCTCTCGTTTCGTTGCAGCTACTTCTGCTTCACGCTTTGTTGGAGAAGCTTCTGCCGAGCGCTTCGATGGTGCAGCTTCTGGCCCTCGCTTCTTTGGCGGCTGTTGTGTGATACGACCATCTCCCACTTTGGCTGCAGAGAAGTCCGGAAATTGACGTTTTTCTTTACTGGCTTCTCGTGCATTCAACAAGGCGATAGAGTCGAAGCCGACTAAGGGATTGAGAGGAGAAGTCGCACGCTTCAACGGGACAGCTTCTGGTTCTCGCTTGCTTGGTGCAGCGGCACGTTTCGAAGGAGCTGCTTCTGGGTCGCGCACTTTCACAGACACCGCAGCACGCTTTGTGGGAGCGGCTTCTGCCTCACGTTTCGTTGGAGCTGCGTTGCGCCTCCCCTTGTGGTCTCTATCGTTGGGCGCTGCCGCAGCTTCACGTCTCGCTTTTGATGAAATGGCCGCACGTTTCGTAGGTGCTGCTTCAGCTTCACGCTTTGACGGTGCTGCTTCTCGCTTGATCGTTGCCGCAGCGCGCTCCATAGCAGTCGCTTCGTGCGCAACATCCGCCCATTTCTCGTACGCTTTAGAAGGATTGTTGGCCGGGGCCGGTAATGCTTCGTGAGCTGCCTGCCTCCAGTCGAAGTCAAGAGTCCGATCGCCTCGCTTTGCTGGCGCTGGGGGAGCCGGTGTTGTCCTTGCAGATAGATCTGTCTCTATATCAGCAAGTCCTTTAAATGGCCAGCACTGTGTATTCGCACAGGGAGCGGCTTCGGCCATCCCATTGAGGATGGCCGCAGCAACGAAGGCACTAGTAATATACATGGTAGTAAATCTAACCGATAGATGAGCTGTGATCGTGTATTGGAGTGTCCGTGATGATCGTGTATCGTTGAGATGTACAGCACGCTTTTATCTTCTCTCATCAGACTATGGACCTCAATGAGGCTGCTCAGCTGAATTCGAGATCGGGCTACGGCGATGTTCGGCGTGACACACAGCCTTGCCAAGACGATGGCCAATGTAGTAGAGTCTGACATCTTGGATGTGGCAAAGCACACGAGGGCTGCTGACTTGAATAGACATACACGGCGGTGTAGAGTATCCGAGTGGTCGAATCTGGTTACCGCAAGACACAGACTTATGAGAACAATAGTATTGTCGCGTGTGGCCATCTTGGCGCAGATGTGAGGCCGCTCAGCTCATGTGGTAGTACGCCATGCTCGATAATCAGTATCAAGCGACAAGAAGCGAAAGCATTGAACATGAGGCTGGCTGAACAGCACTTTCGAGCTTGCGTTGACCGGCATTGGTCCAAGAAAAGAACCTGGAGTGGCTCTTTCGCTGATCCAAGGCCATCGGTCCAGTCGAAAACTTCACTCAATGAGGCTTTCTGGCCCCATGATCATGTCTACCACAGATCTAGGGCAGATCCAGAGCGTAAGATGGTCAAAGTGCGATACGAGCAACCCAAAGTCTGGAGCCGATCTGTGTGCAGAAGTCTGGCTTCTATTGCTCTCGCATCACAGTTCGAGATGATCGGAAGCAGTCCGACGTCCTGTGAGATCTGAGCCCGCATCCCAACCACTGAATATGTCGGTAGGTGGCCGGCATAAATGAGGTTATGCTGTAGAGGAGATTGTGCCACCGAGCGATTGCCCCCTCTGATGTCCGAAGCACACAGCCAAGGGTCCCATGCGCGTTTGAGTTCGCGAGTTGCGGACGAGATGTTCTTCGATAGTAGTAGTCCTGAAAGGGGTGTATAAGGACATGTAGAGCAGCGAAGAGAAAAGTGAAGTGCCCCAAAGAATACACATTTTCATTAGAGCCAGTCAAATATTGCTGTCAGGCTTGTTGGGGTCGGAGATGCCAAGCCAGACTCCCGCCCTCCGCAGCTCCACCTCCCATCAACATATCACGACTTGGGTCTGGAGCATCTTGGGCATCTGCATCTGGTTTTGGTCTCAAGGATGGCGCCAACATTGGCGAAGACCGGCGCGTCTACTTCGATGCTCACCTCATTCACGACCAGGGCTTGTTGTGCGTTCATGCGTCCACCATCGACTGCCATTGCTAACACATTCAGGTCTTCAATCGGCCCTCAAAGCTCTATGTTCGGAAGCAGCATCTCAGACACGCTCATTCAGCTCTACGCGACCAGCTTTCAATTGGCTCGCGCCGAAAGCAGGAGAGTCTTCCAAATCACGAAAAGGCCGGCCGAAATGCCCGACAGGAGGCAGCATTAAAGGCACCACTCTCGTATGGGGAGAATACGGGATCAGACTGAAGGACACAGATCGCCGGATATCAGCAGCACATCTCAAGATTGCAGATGAAACCATCAAAAAACGACTGCGAGGAATGAAATATCGATTATACCACCGCGTTTCAGCCAATATTGGTGTTTACACCAGCGGTAATGACCAACGTATGGGTAAAGGAAAGGGTACATTCGACTTTTGGGCCGCAAGAGTACCTGTGAGCAGAATCTTATTTGAGTTGAAGGGTGAGGTGCACGAGCAGGTTGTGAGGGACGCATTTCGGCTGGCAGGAAACAAATTGCCAGGACAATATGAATTCGTGAAGAAGGGCGATCCGCCAGTCATGGGCATTACGAAGTTGGGAAATGGTGTCACAGAAGAGGAGCTGAGGAGACCGCGGAAAACGCTGCCTGAGCCAAACATTATGAGCACGGCAGCAAGAATTCCGGCCACGACACCTATGTCGAGTGTTTCTGATACCCCGATGTAGTTTCGCACGAGAATGAACAGATTTGTGATGTTCAGCCTCCCCTTCGGGAATGTTCACAGTTGATCAAGATGAGAAAGAGTGGCACGGCTGGACAGATTAAAAATGCAGTTCTCACATGGAGTGTTATAGCTTGACCGAAGGATATTATGGCTTGCTACACGACTTCCTCTTTTCCGCATCATCAAGAACATCAACTCAAAGTACGCATAACGACCTTTTATCCCAAGTTGATGGTAGGGCTGAGGGAAAGGCCACCGCTAGAGGAGGCAGAGCTGCTGCTGCTATCTGGACCGGAAGTTCCAGATGAGCTGGCACATGAGATCAAGCCTGGGGACAGAAATGTATCAGTATGGTCATCTCGAACCATCGGCGTTCGCGCTATACGTACTGCAAGAAGAAGAGCTGGTGCTCGAAGTATCATCGGATGCAGCTGCGGATTGTGAAGCTGTCAAGACGTTAATGGAACATCCTGTGGGACGAAGTAGCGAATTTTCACGAACCTGCCGATTTGCCGTTTGCGACCTGGCCGCCCTCTACTGCGGGTTGGCTGTTGCCCTTGGGCTCCTTTCCTCCCGCGGGCTTGCCTCCCTCTGGAATGCTAGGGATGCTGGGGGAGTAGCCCGGCAGGTCGAGGAGTGGGAGTGGTGCTGCAAGAGCGAGGGCCGAGAAGACGGCGGCGAGGTAGATGGATGCACGCATGTTGATGTTGATGGTGAGCGAGGAAGCGCTGGCTTGTGTCTGAATGAGTGACTACGAAGTGGATTGCAGATGGTGAGAATGCCCGGGAGAGACGGTGCCAGGATGTCCTCGACACTTATACGCAACACACATCGACAGCGACGATCTCACCCTCCTGTTCACCCACGACTCCTGTAAGCGTGCAAAGCAGCTGATTCGACGTTGGAAGACACGAGAGCCGTTGGAATGCGGATGAAAGTGCAGGATCTGGAAGTGTAATGCTTTGCAGCAAACATTCTGGTCCAAGATCTGCAAGATCATCTCAAGTCGGACGTGACTGCAGACCTCAAGGGCCAAGGCACTGCAGCAGATGCAAACGGCTTCCCGTTTAGAATGCAGAATCGCTGCAGTGTGTCAACAGAGCATCTTTCAGAGACAGGTTCAGCTCGCCACATCCCATCCTGTAAGCCGGTATCTTCCCTCAGCTCCGGGTGCGAGAACAAGGTCATCACAGGCCCTTTCCGATGGACATGTACACGCTCGTCCCATCACATCAACTTCAACATCCATTGATTCGACCTCTAGACATGGTCGCCTTACATTAGGTGGTCTACACCCACGACCGCGAAAGTTACATTTGAATGTAGATCCGCCGGAATATTGATGCTTATGTATTACTCACCTTGAAGCCATCAAGCCACGATTATAGCAAATGCGGAGAAGTACAGATCTATTCGAGGTGTTTTTTCGCTTAAGCAAAGCTTCACGGTCTTGAAGGATGCAGACTATGTCCTTTCTGGGAAGGTAAATAGAAAACTTACTCCTTTTATGTCGACACGGACACTGCCGGGCTGGAGCATGTACCGATGTACTGGTTGAAATGGCAAAGTGGTATTGCACGTTTGAGACGAAACACACGCGTCCACGACGTGTGCTTTCAACTTCAACCTCCTGACCGTTAAGCGCTGCAGGTACAACAAGCACTCCTGCAATCAAGCAGGCACTCCCTCCTCCAAAGCCGCACTCAAAGTCGCATTCGGCACCGTCCTCTCCTCGAATATCTCACCATACTTCTCTGCCAATAGGTCACTAACCAATCTCCCAAATACCACACTCCCATACTAATCGAAGTCAGCCAACACCCACACCACAGGAAAGCAAATCAACTCACATCATTCAAATGCGTATGATCCCCCTCAGCCAAATCGTACTCCCAACTCGCCTCCGGTCCAATCGCATTGACATACTCCTGACTTGCGAGATTCAAATCAATCCACTTCACATCATTCGCTTCAGCAATTTCTATCGTCTTCAGTCTCTCATCCGCAAGATTCTCAACCACTTTAGGAGGATCTGAATCATCGAACCCTCGTCTCGTCAAAGGAGTGAGAAGAATAGGCTCGCCACCGGCATCTACAACTTCTGAGGCGAATGTAGCAAGGTTTGTGCCATATTGACCTATGGAGATGTTTGCTGCGGCTTTTTGGTCATTGTGTCCGAACTTAGTGGATTGAGATTAGTACTGGTGTTTGAGATTGGGTTGTTGGCTTACTTGGATCGTGACAAAGACTGAGAACTCCTCGAGGTGGGATTCGAGTTGCTCGAGGACTTCGTTCCAGTCGCCACCTGCTCGGAAAGATACTGTCGTGGCTCCACTGTGGCCGTAGTTGAGTCCTGAAGCTGGAGCTTCTAGGGTTGTCTCAAGAAAGCCGTCGCCCCAGCCTCCTCCAACTGCTGTTGTCGAGTCACCTGCAAGTAGGAAGAAAGGAGGTTTGTCCTGACGGATGTGAAGAGGTGATGCGTGAATGGCGAAAAGAAGGCTGGAGAAGGTAAATGCTGTGAACAACATGGCTATAAATTGATACTGGGAAGACTTATGCGTTGTACATCATGTTTCGCTCACTGCATGCTGGTTTTATACTGTCCTCACGCCAGGACAGATGCCAAGTCGTACTGTGTGGAAAGTAGCACATCAATGCACGTCTCCGCATACTTGTCTCGACTCTCGGCGCATACCATACCGATCCACGAGGTCCACCAATCGTGAAAAGCCTTGGCTATGCAGATCAATTTGGACGTATGTATGCAATAGATTGTGCTGCCGCTGCACTGATGCGTGACTCTTCTTCTTCTTACACAGGAGGACAATCTTTCTCTCCAGACTTACAAGTCTTCTTCATACCAATCGGATCCTTCATACTGCCACAAGTCTCCGGCGCCTCCTCACAACTCGCCAAATGTGAATACGTACAAGAGTCTCTCGCCTCAGCCTTATAAGCCTTCAATTCCACACTGACGCAACCGTTCAGATTTCCCGGCTTCGCAGCGTTGCTGAACCAAATTCCCCACTTTCCTGGCTTGGTCGAATCTTCAGGACATGCCTTTGCACCCACACCTTTGAACGTCATGACTCGTGTCTTTGCATCAATCTCGAAAGGACCCAAGCCGTCATCAGGTCGAGATTCCTTGGCTGTGGAGTACCCTGTAAGTCCATCGGGACTCATGGCCCAGACTTGCTGTGTGTGAAGTGGGTCTTGAGTGTATAGCCATAAGGTCTTGTCGGAATGCCAGACAAACGTAGCGAAGTCGTGGACGGTTTGTGCGCTGGAGCAATTTGTTGGTTGGTCTTGCTTGCCCCCAATGTAAATCCTGCCGCTGGATGCCGTGAGTTGGATGGGCGCTGTGCCTAGGCCTTTCCCTACTGCTTCAACGCCGAACGGAACATTGTAAGATGGTGCAACGGGTACGACGATGACCGGATTCTTCTGAGCGGCTACTGGTCAGACTAGGTTGATTGTTGCGGCCAGAACAGCTGCTACGCTGAAAGTTCGAGCGACCATGGTCGAAGGAGAGCTGATGCGATGACCAGTCTTGCTGCTGCTATGGAAGTGTTTCGCGAGCATTCGAGGGATGCGATCTTATTTTTGTATGCTGGCAGGTGCTGAAACCTTGCTGGGATCTTTAGCCAGGCCATTGCTAGATCCCCGAAGAAGGCTGTTTCCACTCATCAAGGATTGTTCTTGGCATACTGTCCACTGTAGTTTTGCGGACATTTCATTATTCAGCCTGGGAATTGTCTAAGCCAGGAACACTGTTTCGTAATGCATGAGCAACTCGGAAATTTTGTGAGAGTACACCAGTGCTTCGGTACTTCTGAGCCCAGATGAGCATCTCTCAATTATGTCGTTCCGGGTCCATACTATACGAGGTAGAAGTAATCTCCTTATTTCAGCCGTCTTGGCGACCCTGGTGCTGCACTATTTTCGTGTCGCTCCCCGTTCATCGGCCATCGTGATTACTGTTCCTCGATCCCCTTTCAATCTTCCTCAACTCCATCTCGACCAGGCGGACGCAGACGTCAGCAACGTCGCTACCAGTTCGCCAGCTCCGTAACGTGACACCATTACGCTCTAGCACGCTTTTGGCCTTGGCCCACCGTTGTTGCCACATGTACTCCTTCTTGCTAATGCCATCTCCAGGAGTGCCTGGCGCTCCGTCATCGTCGAAGCCGCCAGACAGGCGATTGGCCTGCTTGCGTACTGCAGCAGTAGAATAGGAGGTAATGTTTCGTCTTGGTGGTGGAGGAGGAGCGACCTGATTCATGGCAGCAGTAGGAAGATTAAGATCCTCGAATGACTTAGGTGAAGTCATCGAGCGTCCCACTGCAAGAGGTGAAGATGGTTGACTCCCACCATTCCTGCCTATGTAAGACGACCGAGGTCTTTGCTGCCCGACAGTAGTATCAGTCTGCCAGTAGCTGGTGGGATTCGGCACCGGCAGTGCTTTTGCTATGGCGCCTTTCATGTTTCTCCTCGCAGGCAATGGCGGCGGAGGCTTCTTTGTGGAGTCCTGCCTGGTGACCTGTGACAGAGGCGATGGCTGATGAGTTTGAATCTGTGGTAGATTCGTGGGCTTGACCGCGCTCGATGGCTTTCGGGGTCGTGGCGGCGGCGTTTTGTGCTGAA
>JAASFE010006201.1:167329-196895 GCA_013365205.1 Pseudocercospora cruenta
TCTTGTTTGAGGGAGACTGACGGCGTTGCGGGGGTTCAAGCCACGGCTTTGAGGGCGCTGGTTCAGAGAAGTCAATCAAATCTTCTTCTGGAGATGCTGTCATGTCGTGGCCACCGAACGACTGTTGCGAATGGGCATGTGGATCTAGTCGCTGCGGAGACCGCGGCTTGGTAGGCAAGCTTGATGTCCTTTCGCCGTACGGTGTAGTTTCCAATCGATATGCGTCGGGATTGATAGACTTCCTTGCACGCTGAGCTTCTTTTTCCATGTCTTCTAGTGACGCTGCGATGGCAGCCCTCATTTCCGCATCATCATCCAGGTCGGCTGGCCTAGACAACCGCTTAGACATTCCAAGACTATCGCCGCTCTGATGACGAGAATGATTTCTGGAATGCTGCCCACTGCCTCCAGGACTGGTATTCGAATCGAAGTAGCCAGTCTTGGGTGATGTTGTCACATCACGGATGAAAATACCCAGGATACGTCCTGGATACGCCAGTGCTGTCTCGGTGTAAACTTCGAGATCAGCTTCTCCACTATCGCCAACAAGTACGAACTTTCGATCAGGGAAGTCACGCATAATCTTGTCTAGCGATGATCTTTTCCGTTCAGCAACGGGCTCAAAGATACCTTGCAGCATGCCGCCCGAGTACTGCTTGAGGTGGAAAGATCCTTTGGGTAGATTTGCCAGCTTGAAATAGCTGGTCAGAGCTGGATACATCTGCCAGGGTGAATTCGACACGTAGTGGATCTTGACGCCCATATCGTGCAGTGTCGTGTACCATTCCCGTACACCTTCGATTGTTAGATCTCCCAGTTCTCGAATGAAAGCATTCCGAAAAATCTCTCGCACACCAGCACTTATTGCCGAGTGCTTAATGGTATCATCGATATCGCTTATGAGACTCACGCCTTGAGGTGAGGTAACAATCACTTCCTCTGTAGCCGAGAGCTTCTCCCCAGCCAACACACGGACATGCGTAGGCACAAAGTCCAAAGCTGCGCGCAGGGTGAAATGACCTGAAGCATCGGTGTATACTGTCTGCTGTCTCGAAGCAGATTCGTTGTAGAAGAAAGCGCTGATTGGTGTATTCGCTAACGGATTAGCCATGAACGGCTTCAAGCGTGTCAACAGATGCATATTCGCTGTGGCAAGCTCAGGGGAAGTCATCTTCACAGGAGGTTGCCATGAGTTCCTCTTCCGGATAGGGTCGACAACAGCGCCAGCATCCGAATCCTGGGATGCAATACTGCTAGCATAAGATTTCGGCCTGCCTCGATTCTGCACGTCACCATATAGACTATCAGTGTCGTTATTTTGGCCGGGCCTCTCTGAAAAGGCACCTCTGTTTGCATAGCGCTGTTCCTGCTCTCCTCTTCGGACGATGTTCTCGGCTTCGAGGTTGATCAGGTCCTCATCCTGCTGTCGTATAGGGCTTGATGATCGGCTTGGCACTGCACTCGAAGCGTTCGACTCTCCTGGTCGATTCGAAGCTGGCGCAGGAATTCCAGAAAGCTGCCTCGCTAACCCAATCAGCATGCGCTGCTTGCGCGTATGTGCACCTTTAGGAGGAGTGTATATCCAGCCTCGCACATCGACGTCTACTATAGCATTGATGTCCTCGTGTTTGTCCCACTCTCTACGCCAATACTCCTCTTCCGTCATTTCTCGACCTGGAGTCGCAGCCGCTGGACGCTTGCTCTTAACATGTCGTCTCGCATAGCTAGGAAACAGTATCATCTCTTCATTGCCACTCCGCACCACGGCAGCGTCCGGGAAAGCTCCCGGTCCATCCTCTGCATGATGGCTCTCCCTTGTGCCATCTTGGCTGAAATAACTCTGTCTGAGCTCGTTCGCTGCCTTCAAGTAGCCCGCGAATTTCTTTCGTCTCGCTCCCGGCTCTCTGCCCTCCGATCGCAGACCAGCATAGTCGGCATAAGTCTGATCATTTCTCGGTCCTGTATAGGCCATTCTCTTGTCGGCCCCAGACCCATCGTTCGCTCGAGAATTGGTTGGGCTTATGTAGCGTCTCGCCAGGCCGGCTGGGAGGTTGCGATTGCCCTTTCGAAGCTGTTTGCGAAGACCACGTGCTACCAGATAACGATATATGGATGTTTGGGCTCGCTGTCTCAGGCTGGGCAGAAAGGTATACTTGAAGCTTCCAAACGCTCCTTTTGCCGTTGCTCTGAAGCCTGGGAACCACCGTTGCAAGCGACGTTCGGTGCCAGTGCCGTCAACTCGTATCCGCCTGAACAGGTTTCTCCAGGACGGCGGCGCCAGTTTGAAGGATTATGGGCATCTGGCCGGCGATGGAGGTCAACCGACGCGCACACGTGGCGTAAGAATATTTCCAGGCACGAACCAGCGTGAGCATGCTTCTAGAGCTCCAAGGTTCACAGCAGAAACGTCACCGGCATGGGTTGAGCGCGCTAAGCGAGAGCTTAACCGAGAGCTTGAATGAGGCTGAACCAGACGACCTTTTCTTCCATCCTCCGTGCACTGACATGGTGTTGCTATAGAGAACATGAGTCGTCCTCAGCGACCCGAACAATATTAATAATCATGGTCATTCTCGATGGATTTTCATAAAGGCTTCCTAAACTTCATCCCATACCAGATCGTCCCTCCCAACCCACTTCCATCCTCGCTCTCCTATCTCACCACGTTCAATCATGCCTTCGTCAACGGCTATCTCTTTCACATCCCAGAGCTCCAGTCCAGCTTTGCGAGCCTCATCAGCAGTTTCCTCAACACCATGTAAATAACTCTTGCCAACCAATCGCTTTCCGGACTCTTTTTCTACAAATCCAGCCACAGACCCAGATCCCATATCCGGATGCATATTCGACATCAGACCAATGCCGCCTGGTCGGAGAAGAGCAGCAATGCAGGCCCAGAACTGGTCTGGAGACATGTGCTCCAGGACTAGGGTTGAGACGACCATATCAAATTTGCCTAGCTGTTCTGCAGGGAGGTTGTGGATGCTTGAGAAGTCTACTTTGAGGAACTCGATCGAGCGAATGTATTTCGCGGAGCTTGCGTCAGGCCTTGGAGTTGGTGTACACTTCGAACGTGCAACATCGAGCATATGTTCACTGGCATCCCAAGCATGAATCTCCACTACTTGCTTCCAGTCAGGGCTACCCAGCAGCTTCTGTGTCGTTCTTCCGGTGCCACAGCCGAAGTCCAGAACGAATATGGGCTTAGAAACTTCCTGCGACGTTTCTTGAACGCTTCTAATTATCCGCAGTAGCGACTCTCGACTCCGAACATCATCGACAGCTTGCAGCACATTGCCATCGGTATCGTATGTCGGTGACCATTGCTCATAGAGCTCCGCAGTTGTCAAATTCTTGATATCTGGCGGTCCCTGCTCAGGACGATTTTCTTTTGCTGAAGATCCAGTCGTATTGGTATCTGTAGAAGAAAAGGATCGTTGCAAGTCGAATAATGAAGCATCAAAACTTCTGGTTAATGATGGCGTTGCCATTTGCAATCAAAGGAAGGGCATTGAACCTGCCCAGCCTCGTAGATTTTACGTCGAAGGGTTGCCTCGACTTCTTATGACTCACTACACCAGGACATGCTTCGCTACGAACGCACTGCATGTGAACACTGTCGTGTAATGCAAGCATTGAAGTTTGTTCATGTGGAGAGAAGTGCGGGTACGTAGCTGATTCCTGGGGTACCTGTGGTAGCTCTTTGGTAGCTTTCAGGCAGCAACGCGCCGTTGAAAGCGATTGAACGCCGCGCGCACGTCGTTGTGTCATGCTTAGAACTTCGCACAAAATTCTTCGACTTTTCATCCTCGATCATGACCGGGTTCTAATGGTGATTGTCCCGTTGGAGGATCTTAGGATGCTGCAAATTGGCGACCAAGGACATTAAGGAACCGGCATGAGTCCTCCCGGTGGCTTGTCAACGTCGATGGCCTTGTCCTGTTTCGACCAGCTAGGCATAGCCTGATGTTGCAGAGTCGTGTACGTGTGTAGAAGTCAATGACCGTGAGGAGATAGACACTTATCGCCGGTGCCATAGTGCAATGGCGCTAACTTTTTTTGGTTAGAAAAGGTTTGGAGCATTGATACTTCTGTCCACCTCAAGATGCATCAGCGTTGACATTCACGTCGATGAGGTCGCAACGGGGCTGGTTGTGGCGACCGTACAGCTGAGCAGAATCGCGTCGAGCGCAGTCTACCCAATTTTCGATGTTACGACCTCTAGGGACCCACTTCAGTCAATTCTGCAAGCCGCTGCGAGGTGATTCGGCTTCGCGGGTGATGTGAAATTCGTAAAGCCAAGCAATCCGATTGCAGAGGCTCTGTGTACCAGCGCGAGATTGGAGTCGACCAGAGCCAGAGACCATCTGGGATGGCAGAGTAAGAGAGTGTCTAGCATGTTGGAGGAGATTGAGATTCTGGTTGCAGATTGGCAGGCTTCTTCCGGGTAGTCTGACGGGCATAGCTAGTGGATGATCTGTCTTGTCCCATCATCACTTTGTTGGTACATCTAAAAGTACAGGTCCCGAATTCTATTCCGGTGTTTTATTAGGTTTTCGTGCTTGGAGAGGTGTTCCAAGAGTGGATTATATTTCCAGCCTAAACCATCATCCAGAATCAACTCGGTGTAAGCAAATATGCTAGCATCGAACAATCCTGGCTTCCGTTGACCAAAGAAGTAGTCGTCGTCGCCGAGAAGGGTGGCCAGTGCGTCGAACGCCTCTTCGGTATCTTTGAGTAGGTCAAACGCTGAAATGATATTCTTCGCAGCAGATTTAACGAGCTCTGCTTCAGCTGCCGAACGAAGATGAGAAGCAATTGCCATTTGCACCAGACGTGGAGAAGAGCAAGGTGCGACGTAGAGTCGTTGCATGAGTTGGTCGTTCTGAGGTGCCAAGTACAATTGGTAGAGCTGCGTTGGATCAGCTCAGACTTCGAGGCCTCTGTGAGTATACCTTCACTTACCCAAGCTTTGCGTATGCGATTATCGACCAGCGACGCATACGCCTCATATCTGATGTCCGAGCTCTCTGCAATCTTCTCTGAGTTGGCTTGTGAAGCGAGCCATTTCTTCAGCTTACTGCTAGGTATGGGCTGGGGAGCATCATCGGTGTCGCTGGTTTTACAGGCAGGCTGGAGGAAGGGCAAAGTACCAGACGGAGAGGCATGATTGCTTGACGGTGTGATCTTGAAGGTCACTCCACTGAAGCGCAAGTATGTCTAGAGACTGGCTTTAGTATATTCCAACATCCTCTGCTACCCTCTCGCCTTTTCACAGATTCAGCATACCTGCCACTTCAAACAGCTTGGATTAAAGCTCGGTCTCGATAATTTCGCCTCGTCTTCCGTTGTGAACACATGTAGTACATGCTCTTGCCTATCTCGGGGCGCTCTTATGGGTAGGACATTGGCAGGATATTCTCGCAGCGGAAATGTGTCGAAAACGCGTTTTATCGGGGCTGGCAGAGCAAAGATGCTGCGCTTCGCTGATGACGGCTTCGGCGCAGATACATCATCGTTTACGCGCTTGTTTGGCGCATCTGGGCGGTCATCGTCGGGCATGGCCATCCATTGCTGTTATTCGTGATGCATGAACTTGAGTGAACATTTATTTGGAGACGGAGAAGCTCTGTCACTTCCGCGGCTCAAGCTTCACAATTTACTCTGGGGTATCTAGCGCTGCCAAGCGAATGCACATGAGCATGTCCGCCCGAATCTTCATAACATCTCTTCGACATCGCATACAAATCCATAGCATAAACGAATAGAATAGCAAAGGGTACCTCACGCATCATCTCGTCTTCTTCGTAGTGTTCGCGGCAACCTCCAAACCCTGCAGAATCTCGCTTCCGAACACGTACATCATATACGCTGGAAAGATCAGCCACGCTCCGTTGGGAATGATCCATAAAAAGATCAAAGATGAGAGGTCGTTATGGCCAATATTGTGGAAGCCACCGAATGCCTCGAGCAACCCTAAGCACTGTAGTTAGCGAAGTAGGCGCAAAGACATCAGTTCGAATTGACTTACAATAGAGCACAGTCTTCCAAAAGGTCAGGAAAGCAGTGCTGTATGCGAGGAGAACGGCTCCCGTCGCATACTTGCCACTAAGTGTCCTGCTCTCGCTCAACGCCCGCAGCTGTCCCATGACGCTTTTATCTGGCGCTCCACGTCCTTGAATGGGCTCTTGCTCGCCATACTTGTACACAATGTACAAATACACGCCATAAGCTGCCGTCTCCAAAGCATTGACCCAACCTTGCGCTGCAGTCCAACCATTATTGCTCTCCAACGCTTTGAATCCGTAAACGTAGTCCACAGTGCCGTACAGTTCATATGGGATCCAAAGAGGCTTATGGAACTTGCCTCCTGGCATCGAATGTGGTCGAAGCAGGACATATCCAGTATCCCAGATGACGAGAGGCAAGCTTATCGCGAGCCATATCAAAGTAAGGTTGCTCGGTGTATGCGACCAGCCCGTCAATGTCGCTGATGTAGATGCGCGCGTTCTCGTCGGAGTGCCTGGGGGCGACGCAGTTTCTCTTGCCGGCGACTTCGCGCTCCTGATTGAGGATTTGCCATTCGCGGTCGATGTGCGCGTCGCGCGTTTGGTTGGCGAAGGCTGCGCCGGCGCATCGTCAGTGGACGTGTTGTTTCGCGTGGTCACCATCTTTTCGCTCGGTCTCGACGTGTGTAGCTATATGTTGTGTATGTATATCTTGCTAGAACATCTTACATGGTTGTCGCAGACGGCGGCATTGCACTTGTTGTTCTTGCGATATATGCTCGAAAGGCAAGAGCTGAGGGGAAACCAGCCATCTCCATTTATTAACTGTGAGCTTACTACGTGACGTGGGCTGACCTCTATTTCACAGCCTCCCAATCAATTGTCAACATCTACCAGTGGCTTGTGGTTTGCGGCATCGCACTGTGTGAGAGACGGAATGGGATGATGATCTATGCCTTCTTGTATGAATGCGAGTCGGTGTATTTGAAAAAAGCAAAGAGAGGCAGAGGAGGCAGGGATGGCCGGCCCTGTGTAATGCGCCCGGCGACTTCATCTGACAACAACCAAGTCCATCTCCATCTTGATGCCCGTTTCCTAAGACCGATGGCGCTTGAGTGTCCTCCAGGCTCGATGAAGACAAGAGATTACTCATTCATCACGTCCAAGCTTGGGGGGTTGCCGGGCTCCAGTGCACCCAGCCATCGTCTGGACATTTCACTCTGATCAGGACCGAACCATTCAGCCAGTGAAAATGTCCAGTCCAGATGGAAGGCATTGATGTTGGTCAGCCTGCGCACTTCTGAGCCCGGCTATGTCAATTCTGGGAGATTGCGCTGTCTAAAGGAGAGAGTGCGAGGCCAAAATTGCTGTCGAGCAATGCTGTCGAGCAGGACTGCACAAATCCACGACAGTGAGAGCACATAGACAACTGATCCGATGCAAGGCGACACCGAACAGATCAGTATTGGACACTTCTCTCTCTCTGCTATGCTATCTCGTTTCTGGAGGCAATACATTGCATACCGGAGAAGTACCGTGTAGCCGGTGGTATATCTTTACGTCACAGCTTTGAGCGCGATAGAGGCAATCCAAAATCTTTCGCAACCACAAACAGGAGAAGAGTATTGCCCACGCTTTCAGGCGACCTCCGGATTACTACGTGAAGAAGCAATCGGCTGTATACACCCATTCGGCGACAGCAGGACCTTCAAGCATTGGACTAAGCTCTTCGCATCGTGCTTATCTCTCATATTTGCTTTCTTATCAGCGAACTAGATCACGTTCCTGCAGGGCATATGCAGACTATGCTCCTAGAGACGGCGCCATTGATGCTAGACACGCGGTAGAGCCTGTCGAACTCGTGACCCTTATGCCATTGACGATGACGAACCTGGTCTGTGGACCCGATGTGCATGAGAGACATTGCCCTGTTAAGAAGGGCACACTTCCCGCCAGGATGGACCTCAGTTCTCTATGCAGCAGTCATCATGAAATACGCAGTATGTGTTGCAGCGTTACTAACCACAGGCGTCAGCGCCGCGTTGCTTCCTGCTAAGGCGGCCGTTGAGAGAAGCCTGGAATATGTGGTGAAGCCCAAGTTCTTCATTATCTCCATGTTGTGAGTCGAACACCAGATCTAGTACGGCCAAAACATATGCTGATTTTAACCAGTGATCCCGAGGCTGAAGTTTGGTATGGAATTCCTGAGTTCGACGTTCTGGCTTTGAACATTACTGTCCCTGGAGCATCACCATTGTACCCAGACGTCCACTGCACTGCGAACGGAGATGTTTGCCAATACACCATCGGAGAGAGCGAGATCAATGCTGCAACTTCAATGGCCTCGTTGGTGCGCTTCCCTCGATTCGACTTTACGAGCACATACTTCATGGTTGCTGGAATTGCTGGCGTGAACCCTGAAGTCGCGACGATTTCCTCAGTCACATATGCTAGATACGCCATCCAGGTTGCGCTACAGTACGAGTTCGATCCTAGAGAGATCCCAGCTAACTTCTCTACTGGATATATACCACTTGGCTCGACGCAGCCTGACCAGTACCCTACATCGATCTACGGCACTGAGGTATTCGAGGTCAACCAGAACTTGCAAAAGATTGCTGCTGCATTTTCAAGAAAGGCAACCTTGAACGACAGTGATGCTGCAATTGCTTACAGAGCTAACTATGCTACTTCTTCCGCATACGCTGCTGGAGCAGCCGCGCCATCTGTCATTGAATGCGATGTATGTGAAATAAAATGGAGACCACTTGAGTTTAGGACAACTAATCGATCAATCGACAGGTCGCAACATCTGATGTCTACTACTCAGGAAGTCTCCTCTCGACTGCCTTCGGCAACTTCACCACACTCATGACCAATGGCTCTGGTGTCTACTGCACCACCGCCCAAGAAGACAATGCCACACTCGAAGTGCTCCTCCGCGCAGCTGTCGACAAGCTGGTCGACTACTCTCGAATCATCGTCATGCGGACTGCCTCCGATTTCGATCGTCCATATCCCGGCGAAGCAGCTACCACAAATCTATTCTGGGCCGATCAAGGTGCTTTCGAGCCTGCGGTGCAAAACATATACCTGGCCGGAGTAAAGGTTGTAGAAGGTATCTTGGATGGTTGGAATACAACATTTGCAAAAGGTGTCAATGCAAGCAACTACCTTGGCGATATCTTCGGTACTCTTGGTGGCACACCGGACTTCGGACCTGGCAGCATTTTCAATAACAAGTGAGTTACTCTGTTGAGATACAGGACTTTGAATATTCTTACTAACTAATTTTCCCCATAGCCCGGTCACTAAGCGTAGTACCGTCAAGAGAAGCGCAAAAGGCAAAAGAAATGTTCCTGTCAAGTTGAGAGGGATGCATTGATCTCAGAGAAAGAAAATAGACCTTTTGAGGCGAACGAAATAAGCCAAGTGCCTCTTATCAAATAATGAATTCAAGGGCCACGGGATCAATTTCGCTTTTCTCCCTTTCCCTCAGCCGCCCGTGCAGCAGACGCTGTCACGAGGCACAGTAGAACGAAACATCCAGGACATTTTATTCTCACTACCTTAAAATGGCTGGACTTGAAACAACAAATGACATCTGCACTATTGCAAGGCGTCTGAATTCTCGGCAAAAGATCTGTCTCATCATAGCCAGTAAGTGCGACCCAAGCGAATGCTGACAGACTGTGTGCATAAAGCTACTAAGGATCCGATTCTACAGGTCTATATCTTGCTCTCAAACCAATGACACCTCCGATTCCAGGCTCAAGCCGAACCTTCAAATCTCTAGCACGAGAGTTCATGCCGGACACATCGTGGCTATGACCATCGAGGGACGATCTGCTGCTCTGGTATCCCAAGTCCTGGTTTGGTCCTGGTTGGTCAGGACCAAGGAATAATAAGGGCAAAGGAGAATGCTTCCAAGTCCTCACAATCTTCGGCATGCGGCTCGCACTTGTCACCACGGCTACGAAGAAGACTAGTGTCAAGATCGCAACGGCGGTGGGAAGTGCAAGCCAACCCCATTGTACGCGAAGACAAGTCTTCATCTCAGTTGAGTCACCGGTTGCTGGAAGACTGGATGTGTAAGCGTCATCTCGGTAGTAGTCCGGCATAGGATTGAGGCGCATGTAATTCGTGAGTGAGAGACTGATGTTATTCAGTAAGGAATCTGTGCGCTCGAAGGAGAAGTTGCCGTAGTTGTAAATTAGTTGTAGGAGTTGTGAGCCTTGGAAGGAATTGATGGAATTGCCATATGAGCTGCTCGTGCCAGTAAGTGTGCCGTTCATTTGTGGTCTGAGATAGAAGGTGAGACCATTGCTGAAGAACATATCCATGGCATACACACAGCCGCGGTTCAGATAGCCCTTCTCAAGCTCAAGTAGGTTGCTGTTATTTGTTGGCCTGGCATAACTCGCATTGAAGTAGGTGTATGGAGTGTAGATACATGTATCGTTGAACTTAAATCCAGCATCTTTCAAAGATTGACGTTCGTGTTCTGTCAGACAAGATGTGTCCAAGGTGGAGGTAAAGTATCGTCCTAACGGCCCAGGGCCAACAGTAGTATTCCATATGTCTTCCGTGGGTAGTGTCTGCGCGGTTACTGCCTCTTTGAAAGTCCCGTTCACCACCTCGCCGGTGCATGTCCTGACGCAGGGATCCAAGGTACAATTTGCCGCACCGAACCCCTGACACCGCCACGTCTGATTTGTAGCCAGATCGTCACAGCCAGTTGGGAGACCTCGAGTTGCAGGATCCATAGGATGGCCGGGCAAGCCAAACAGAATCTGGAGATTTGAGCCATAATTCGTATACCCGGATTGGCCGAAGTCATACGTTGCGCTTTCGTCGTTGTCCGGGGAGTTGTAGACCACGGAGAGACCGCTGGACAAAAAGGTCGTGGTGATTACGGTATTGTTGAAAGGAGGCACACTGTTCGTGTTGTTCACGACAACAACCTTGGCATCAGCAGAAACATCGATGCACGTGCTGCAGTATCCGACAGACTTATAGCTGTTGAAAGTACAGTTTCCTGAGGGACAGACTGCATCGACTTGTCCGGTGGTATAAAGACCGGCATTGATTGATGCTTGCTCGCCGAGGACCAATGTATTGATTGCTGCCCCATCATGCGTTCCATTACCCACAAATATAGAGGCACGCGGTACTTGAGTACGATGCATCTCGGAGCGCGGGACCGGGACAGCACACAGCGTGTATTGCAAGACTTGTTGGGTGAAGGGACCAATAAGTAAACCAATAACGATGAGCACGCAGGCCAGCCATTGCCAGCTCCGTGCGAGAGGGATCCTCGCCAAGAACTTGATTGCACCTAGCGGTCCTCTGGTCGCTTCATCATGTAGCACTAAATCGTGCAACGGCCTTTCCTTTTTGTTGAACCACTGCCATTTCAACTGCGCTAGGCCTTCCGCCACCAAGAATGAAGCTGTCAACCTCAGAATCACCGAGTAGGTGGATAGAAGTGCTCCGATAGTGATTGAGTAAGGCCAGTCAGGTAGCGGCTTGCCCTGGTAAGGATACAGAGTCGCAAATGATGCGATTGCAGAAGCTGCCAAGAAGAAGGCAGCGATACCTTCTTGCCACCACACAGCCAGCAATCGAGGTGCCCGGGTGTTAACGCCATGAGTCAATATTCCAGGGCTCTCTTTTGAGCCTTTCGACATCAAAGATGTCTGCGCTGTGATTTCTGACCTGGAATCAGATGCAGCCGCCTGGCGGAGTGGAGAAAGAGATATCGTGTCATGCTGGTCCGTCCATGGTGTTGTTCTCGGATTGAGTCTCCAAGCATTGGCCATGGCATCTGTGCTGTAATTTCTCCATTCGCTCTGAGTGTACGACTAAGAGCAAGGGAGTTCTGGAAGCAAGTCACCAGAGACAGCCTGCCGATTTTCGTGGCAGACTCAACGTACAGTGGCTAGTTCGGAAGCTTAGTACTTCAGCAGCCGCACGACTTACCAAGTTCCCAAGCGAGGCGATAAGCATCTACATGCATTTCGAGACGGGTCGCAAAGACTTGTAGCTGAGGGCTATTGTTGGCAAGGCTTGATGCACCAAGATGATCCCAGCTGTATCACGGCAGCAAGTTCCTGCCCGAGCAGGCATCGCGGCCTCTGGCTCACTCGATTTGTCTTTCGATCAATCATGATTAGCCTGTTCATGGTAAGATCGATACTTCAGCACAATGCGATGCGGTAGATCGACAAGTTCTTTGTGCTGTTGTTGGTGCACACCGCAACCGCTGCTTTGCTCGAACCGCACGCGAATTCTCCTGGGGCTGGTGAGTTCGAGCTTTGATTGGGCAATCAACCGAGTGGCCCCAAAGCTTCCTGCCGCCTCTCATGTGTTCGCTCCTTCGTTCGAATCCTTTCGTGCAACCGCACCTTTGTCGACAAGTTGCGAGGCTTGGATGCTCCTGAAAATGGAATTGCTGCTGCCATGGGATATGCAATTCTCAGCTGTGCAGATTTTGACCCTTTCAGGCCCGTCCGACTCCCACTTCCCATGTTTTATGCTCGCCCTTGAGCCTTGACAAGCGCGAAGAGCACTTCCTAAATCTGCTCTGTAGCCAAGCAGTGTTGCGAATGAAGAGCTGAAGCCACCTCGAGCATGACTTAGGACCGAGCCACCGAGGGGGATAGGACCGGTCAATACACATCGCGAGATAGCCCCGATCCGCTACTGCCCGTGTACTCGCTTACCAGACTGCCGATTTTCTACATGATAGTGCCTCTGGTCTGACATCCCCTCTGGACGGCTTTGAGCACATCGGTCGGGAGCGATAGCTAAGCATTTGAGTCGATGCATTCGTGCTCACTCGACCTGGCCCCAACATTCAGATCGAATTGCACAGAGATCCGTTCCTCTTTGCTGGCTCGCAATGCCATTGCAGTATGGCGAGCGAATAGCAGTCGCAGCATGGATACTAGCGAATGCTGCATATGTTCGTGCTTTTGCCACTTCAACCCAGGCAGGCGCTTTTGCAGCCGATTTGGTTCTGCAGCCAGAGCCAACACGACCTCCCACTCTGCACTCAGAGCAGCACCTTCTTAGGCGCGATGGGATCGTCGACAGCGAACAGTCGACGCTATGTGGATGGAAGACCTATAATGCCAGTACGTGGTCCTTACAAGCAACGCTCCAGGAAGCGCTAACGGCATCAGGCCAGCCTCTGCAATGTGACGAATCTTACTTCTGCAATGCTGACTCCAGTGGCAACTTTGGGTGCTGTCCTTCAAACTCGGCAAATTCTAGCGTCGCAAACCCTTGCGGATATGCAACTACTTGCTACGAGTCGACTTGTGACGAGCAGTGCCAGTCAGATGCCTTCGCGGTGGCGTGGTAAGTGCCTGTCCTCTGTACGATCTCTGTCGCTTGTTTGACATTAACATGTTTAGCACTTCCTCACTCTATACATACTGTGCTCTACTCAATCTCACGATCTCGGGCTCGTACTTCACCAACTATGATTGTGATACCACAAGTGGATACAGCGGCGGCGTACCTATTGCAGCCCCACAATCTGTAGAGAACACTACATCTACCCTGGACTTGACTCGCGTATCACCTGGACCGGCTTCAACTACAACAGACTCTCCATCAACCAGTAGCACAAGCGGAGCAAATAGGAGCTTGGTCACGACGAGTATTCCTGTAGTACTTCTCGTGGTGTATCTTTTGATACCTTGAGAAGGGCCCGTGGAAGACCTTGGGGATGAACGTGTAAGAAAGCTCGCAGAGTGTGGCGTTTGGCTCGAGTAACAAGATGATGGGGACCCATCAGCAGTGAAAAGTCTGCAAGTGGTAGTGACGTTTTCGTAGGCTTCATTGGGATAGATACCCGAGCGAGGACGAAGAACCTGAACCATCCCCTCTTAGCGGGGAAAGATTTTGGTGTCCTAGCAATCGGATAGACTCTAATTCATCTTTTGGATCTCACACACCATTTGCTCACATCAAGTTGCCGTAACATAGCTCTTGTCTAGGGAATGATCAATCACATTGATGTTTTTGCTCCAGCCTGCGAAGCACTCTAATAGGATCTTCACTGTCCAAATTAGTAATTCAAGTATATGCCACCCGTCCAGACATGGACAATTTATAATCTATCTGTCCTCGTAGCGCGTGATCCCTGGCCTTTCCAACGGACCCAGGTCCGTGCTCGCGCATCACCTCATCTAAGCTGGCGAATGCATCTGCGACAACGACAAAGACGGTGTCTCGTTGACACGTGCGCAAAAATGATCAACGCGGTTCTGGTGTTCAACAACAATGGACAGCCGCGCTTGACCAAGTTCTACACGCAGCTGGTATGTGTCGATCAAGGAGGGAATCAGCAAAGATGCTTGCTAATGACTGTCCAGGACACAGCAGTTCAACAGCGCCTCATATCCGAGATCTTCACACTCGTCTCCGCCCGTCCAAATTCCGCCTGCAATTTCCTGCCTTTGCCTCCTCTCCTTGCCTCAACCTCTTCCACGGACTCCAACGATGCTCCCTCACTCGTGACCTACCGACACTACGCGACCCTCTACTTCATCGTCATCTCCACCTCGACTGAATCTCCTCTCGCACTTCTGGATCTGATCCAAGTCTTCGTAGAGGCGCTGGACAGATTGTTTGAGAATGTATGCGAGTTGGATCTGATTTTCAACTTTGAGACACTACATGCTGTGCTCGGAGAGATGATCGTAGGCGGGGTCGTGGTTGAGACGGGACTGGAGAGGGTGGTTGAAGGTGTCAAGAGTCAGGGAAGAGTGGCAAAGAGACCGGTAAATGAGAGCAGCCGCGGAGCCGGAATCGGACTCTGGGCAGGACGTTGATAGTAGAGCAAACTCGGCGACATATGCTTATTGGAAATCGATCCAAGAGGAGAAAAGCTGCGGACCCGGCTAAATTGGCATGCATGCCATCCAAGACCACGCGATGGGTGAGACATACATATGTCCAGCTGCCAGTACTGTTCTTGCTAGAACACTGGCACTGAGGCCTGGTGCCGGCATACATGTCACTCAGCCCTACTTCAGACGCTCGATCATGACGGACTACAAGTGCACGTTTCTCTGCACAGCAACATAGGCACAGCAACATAGGCACAGTCTGATCAAACCGCGCTCCACTGGGCCACCTCCGAACAATACACAAGGGTTCTTTGTCGTGTCGACTGAGAACAGAGCGCCAATTGATCACACAAAGAACTTCGGACTGAAGCACAACGAAGTCCTTATTAGCTCTTGTATATGGAGCCTTTGTTCATTTGAGACAAGACCTGTCAAAGAGAGATATAAGCTCCAGGTCGCCCCTTCGCCAAGGAGTCGCATACACAGATCAGCAGTTAGTGAGAACGATTGAGTCGCTTCAACCACGAGCTCTTGCTGGCCAAGATCTCCCCATCGTATCATCAATTCACTAAACGCGCAACTCACACCTACTCAATTTGCAATACACGGAACACTGAACATGACTAACAAGCCACTTCCTTCGCTTCACAGAAGCACCATTCTCAGGCAGGCCTTTCCAACAGGCATACCACCATCAAGCCCAGCTCGTACGACGTTCAGTACTTATACCGCTTTCAGCACTGCCACCCGCACAGCCAGATCAGCTCTTAGCAGAGCACCCCGAAGCAGATCTCGACGAGCTTTTGAGAAGTTTCTTCAGCATCGTCTTGCCAAAAAAGCCAAGAAAGCTTTGACGAAGATGATGGGTATCAAGAAGCGAAGCACATTCAGCGTCATGAACGTGAAATCCTCAGACAAGCGTATCACGCAGACGACCATCGTTGATGTGCCTTCTCCAAAGAGCAGCAATCGAGCCTCAGTAACTCCGAGCATTTGCGTTACGAATCCGTCCACTCGAGGCAACAAGCGCACGACATTCGTCATCCACCAAGGCCGTACTGCTACGCCACCGCCACCAGAGCGCATAGCGCCTCGAATGGCCCACCCACCTGTCAGCAAAGTCCATTCACCAACCTACACAGCGGTGACATCCGTCGCAACCTTGTCTGTTGCACCCAGCGCTGTCCCAAGCTCTGTCGCCTCCGACGACTTCCCTGGTCAAGTCAATCCAATTCGAGTAGCATCCCGGGACAGTAGACGACTGACTGCGCAGAATCTCAACCAAGTCGATGGCATCAATAGTGGAAATTCTAGGCGGCTGACAGCCAGCTTCAGAAAATCGCTGATCTCAGACCGCCCACCGACGATCAGTGCCCTTCCATATCGAGCACCATTGGCTTCAGAGCCATTCGAGAGACCTGCAAATGAGTATGTCTCGGACCACGACCGTCGTGTGCATCAGAACAGACTCGCTTCGGCTTTTTCGATCGAAACTTCCATCGCTGATGTCGAGCAGGACACAGCGGACGCTCGTCATGCTGCCGCCGCGGCGCTAGAGGGCAAAGTAAGTGTTTCTCCTCCCCGCAAAGACTCTATACCTGAGTACTTGGACAAAGTCAGAGATACTATACATGCCGCTCCTGCATCTTCTAACCCGACACAGGCTCCAAAGGGCAAGAACGCAGCAGCACTCCATGTTCAGCAGAATCTTGAGGCCGTCAGGCAAGCCTCAACGCCTGCTCTTGCTGTACCAGCATTGCTGGCTGAGCCAGCATCAACGCATTCTCACAGCAGCAAGCGATACACCGCATACAATCCGCTTGATGCACCAAGCGTTCTGATAAGCCAAGCACAAGATGCCATCAATCTGCCAACCCGTCTTCCTCCCACTGACGCCCGCCATAGCCGTCGCCATAGTCGACTCTACCAGAGAGTGGACCAAGCCAACTTTGACACGCAGTCGCAGAGCAGCAATGACAGTCTGGCGGGGTCTCCATACAGGCTCTCGGCTATGCCGGAACCTTTGAGAACTTCGGCTTCTTCTTCCAATGCTTCAACTTGGGCAACAACGAATGCTGGCGATCGAAGTTCGCGCGTCTCTACTGCCACTGAGGCATCTTCACAATGGGAGACCGAAGGCAGTAGCACGCCACGAATGGACAAGACCTTTAGCTTCGCCCATCCCCGCCCTCCGCCTCCAGTCCCGACTCGAGCTCCAGCATTTCCGCCTCCTCGCGTGCTTCCAATACCACCAACACCACATCCTCAATCACCAATGGTAGATCCTGAGGCCATGACCTCACCACCTACCACCGCAGCTCAAGCTGGAAGGACGGCTATGGGGAGACACTCTATCGATCATGCTATTGCAGGAGGCCAACATCACTGTCCTGGTTGCAACTGCCATGGTCAACAGCAACGACAGCAACCTAAGAAAGCGCCCTTGATGGGTCTTCTAACGGAAGAGAGAAAGAGAAAGATTGTGGCTGCTATTACCAAGGAGCAATATAGGACGCCTTGGAATGATGGAGAGAAATGATAACAAGATTTGTTTTAGAATGATATAGAGCCAGTTGAAGAGGGGTATATCATAAGATGAGCATGCTACCTGATGTCATCTTATTATTGTTATTGTTCTTGCTAATCCGTAATAATGTTCTGAACCGCTACTGTAAATGCTATGAGAGATCTGTACTGGTGAACTATCTCCGCTCAGACCCTGTGCTTCAAATAGCAAGGCTGACATCATACTGGTTATTTATAACCGCCTTGCGAAGCGAAGCGACTGTGGAGAGGTAGCTGGTGAATGCTCGTCACGCCGCCACGCTATGCCAAGAACGCTATGCCATTTTGGGCGAGGCACAATGAAAGGTCACTTCGCGCGTCGCGTTAGGTCTTGCTCTTGTCAGTCCACACTTCTGGCTCTCGACTTTGCCTCCCAGAAGCTTGGGACCTGCCGTTACAGTCCTCAGAATGGACGACTCCACGGCGAATCCAGAACCACCGCGACCCGGTGCCGGCGTTGGCTATCCTGTTCCTTACAACGGAGAAAGGCTCGAGGTCAACCTCGAGCTATTGTCAAAATGCAAGATGCTGGCCGAGTTCTCTGGTGCCTATCGTCTAAACGACGAAGTAGTGCTCAAGACAGGAGAAGCCGTGCGCCCGGCAGAAGCCTTAACGATGCAACTTGTGCGCGAGAAAACCACGATTCCCGTTCCACGCGTTTTGTCGGCCCATGTTCAGGAAGGTGATGGCCGGGGAGTGATTCTCATGGAATACGTGGAGGGTGAAACGCTGGACAAAGCCTGGCCTCAGCTCAGCCACGATCAGAAGCATGATGTGGAAAGCGAACTCCAGAAATACATGACCGAGCTTAAAAGCGTTCGGCAGAGCTACATTGGCGCTGTGGATCAATCTAGGTGCGCCGACCAATTCTTTGCAGGCGAGGGGAAGCCAGGAGGACCTTTCCCTTCAGAGTCTGAGTTTCATGAAGCTCTTGCAGATGTTGTGCGCCAGCGAGGCGACAACAGTGCCTGGCACAACATGGTGGCAGATTTCATGCTATCGCTTCAAGGCTACGAAACGGTGCTCACACACAATGATTTGGCACCCAGGAACATATTGGTTCGAGACGGCAAGATTGTTGCAATCCTCGATTGGGAACTCTCAGGGTATTATCCAAGCTATTGGGAATACATCAAAGCTTACCTGTGGAACGATTGGAACTCGTCTTGGATCAAGGATCGGATACCGGACCGCATCATGCAGCCCTTCTTGCATGAGCTCGCGCACCTCTTACATGCTAGAGATGTGATGTGGTGAGTGGTCAACGTCAAGCACAGGACAATGCGACGCGAGGTTTGGGAATTAAGGGTAAGTGTGTGAAGCGCTCTGATGGCCATTTCTATCGACAAGATTCTGCTTCACATTGACTGGTCCGAACATCTCTCATCTGTCTCGTTCGCCGCGCTCGTCGCCGGACATTACGTGAGGGTTCTGTGCCGCGGATCATTTGTTACCACACAACAACAACCTTACGAATGTTTCAAACGACTGTCGAAGTGTGGAGATCTTCTCTGGCACGATGGAAGTCACCCGGCTTCAACCCTGATATGGTCCATACGGATGTTCGACTGGATGGTTCTTGGCGTATTCACGCGCACGATCCCCCATCTTGACCTTGCTGTTCAGAGTGGACGATGTGGTTCCTGACAACAGGCCTTTCTGTTCCAATTTATGGACCAGGGCGACGACATAGCGCTGGCACTGCTGGGGTGTGACAGATTGAGCAGCCGACTTGAGCTTGTTGACGTCGCTTTCGTTGATTTCGCCAAGCTTCTCGGTTGAGGCGACACCCCAACTGTCTATCCGCTTTCCGGCCTCTATGTCCAGCTTGTAGTCTGTGTTGGTCGTTGGACCGCCAGTGGAGTGATAGAATGTACAAGTTTGATCTCCAGGTTTGTTCGTGATCAAGATCCAATGGGGATGTTATCCGTTGCGCTCTCTGCCGTAGCCGACTCGAATCTCTATTTTAGACATTGATGAAATCTAGACCAAGAGGGAAGTTGCAACGACCTGCGTCCGCAACGTTGTGATGTATGAGTTTGGATGAGAAATACTTGATGCTGTACAATGGAGGGGATTGCAAGTGGAGATGAAAGACTACATATACTATGGCTCGCAGCTCCGTAAAAGCAGCTGTGCCTCCCAATCTCGAGTCTTGCGTGTCAAAAGTACAGCGGAACATTATCGGGGCGTCAAGGCTGCGCATTGAGCAAGGCTTGAGAACAAGCTACTGTATTGCTCTATGTCACAACCCCGCATACCCCTGTCGAATTTCTAGATGCATGGGAGCCAATCAATATTTGAGACTGGCGCCTGTCGTGGAACTCGACTGCACACTTCGCTGTCAGGCTCGACTAGCAATTTCAATTCCACGCTTACGACCACGTAATGAGGCACAGGCGGCGCCTCGAGCACTCTACATTGCGGCGCAGTGGCGGTACGCTCCCTTGAATAGCAAGCAAGAGCTTTACGCCCTGATTTGAGGAGACTACTATTTACAGCCAAGCCTTGCCGCCCCAAAGTCTCACCGCAATCACCGACAGATGCAGGAATCATACACTGCTTGCTGCACCAGAAAACGATCATCAGAATCAGAGCTGTTACCTGTGTCAAATCCCCGCGACTCCAGCGAAAATGAAGAAGAGCGGGTATCCAGAGATCCTGTCAGTGGAGCCTAAAAGCGGCCATCACAAGCAATCTATCATCATGTTACACGGGCGAGGCTCCAGTGGTGACAAGTTTGCACCGCCTTTGCTCGAGCTCGAAACACCAAAGCATGGAAAGATCCAGGACAAATTTCCAAACGCCAAGCTCATTTTCCCAACTGCATCGAAGCGCCGAGCTATTATCTACAACAGGAGTTTCACCAATCAGTGGTTTGACAACTGGTCTCTCGACAAACCACAGCACCGTGTTGATATTCAGTACGATGGCCTTCGAGAGACGGCGAAATACATTCATGGGCTGCTACAGGCTGAAATAGCTGATGTTGGTGCGGAGAACGTTGTGGTGTGGGGACTTAGTCAAGGCGGTGCGGCTTCTCTTGTATCGATGTTGCTTTGGGAAGGCGAGAGAATTGCTGCGTGGATCGGTATGTGTACTTGGCTACCTTTGCGGAAAGAAATGGAGGAGTCCGTTGATCCAGACCAGGCAGATGACATGTTTGAAGCGGAGGATGATGGCCCATTTGACAGCGCAGATGAGTCCGCTTCAGACAGCGACGTACTCAAGGAGGACAAAAGCTCTTTTGAGAAAGCTGTGGCTTGTCTTCGTGATCTTCTGGATCTTCCAGATACTCTGAAACGGAGAGAAAGCTTGGGGATACCGACTTTCTTGGGTCATGGCGAGGAAGATGATCGCGTACCTTTGCATTTGTTTGAGGAGTCTACGGCATTCCTCAACCTGCTCGACGTTAATACGACTTCTAAATCGTACCCTGAACTTGGTCACTGGTATTCGCAGAGTATGATCTCTGATATTCTGGACTTCATCGAGGAGAAGACAGGGTGGAATGGGCGACCGGAGCTATAGAGAGGCACAGAGTCAGTGCGGGCTTGAACATGGCGAAAAATAATCAGGCCAGAGAAAATCCTGACTTCGTGAATGCGCTCGCGCAAGAAATTTTGTCGCTGTCAAAGACGTAAGCGTACTATTCAAGATGTTCTTCTCAGTCTCCATTGAATTCTCTCATTTCTATCGTTCCTCCGGGTATCAAGCAACGCATTCTCTCCAGTTTCATATCCAATTCATATCATCATTGTCAAAGGAAGACCAACTTTCTTTTCCAAAATAGGACATCTGCTCCTTGGTTTTTTCGTCTTACGCACCAACAAGTCCAACCCTCCCAGCCGCTCTTTTAGGTACCCAACCACGTCTGTCTCTTCCAGTCCGACCTCTTCCAAGCCAATTGTATTTCAAAGCGCCAACTAAGCGTTCCACATTGCCCTGGGGTAGGTCACCCGTTTGACAACTGGCCACCACGTACAAGCACTGCAACATTCTCGCAACTGTCTCCGTGACTTTCGCAGGATCCATTGAAACAGTCGCCGGAGGCTGAGGCGGTTGGGAGGTGGCAGAGAAAGATCCCGGTCCTAATGGTGAATTGAGATGTGGCATGCTGGTTCCAAAAGATCCTGCTGAGGTGTTGGAGGTAGCTCGGCTCCGCGATGCGAGAGACATCGCGCCTCCAGATCCTGCGGTGCTAGCTGCGTCTAGAAGCGTGGAGGTCTGAGAATTGAAACTAGCTAGTCTCGGGCTAAGACTTCCAGCTGTGCCTGGACGTTCAGCGCCTGTGGTTGCTGGGTCGCTGCGAGCATGCTCACGACCACCTTTGCTAGGAAAATTGCTCATGTCTGGCGATATGCCACCGGCATTAATATTCTCCAAAGACAATCGGCTGAAGATATTCATTAGACTTTCGTGCTTGGGGAGGATAACTTCGTCGCGGAACGTGATCAGAGTTATTCGTCGAATCTCCAATTCGTCGTGAAGATTGGGTGGCTTGCTTGTGCCACCTGCTGAGGAAGGTCGATCGTCTGATTTCAGTGCTTCGGGAATTGCGCCCCAGAATTCTTGAGCTTCTCGAGCGCTCATAAGATTTCCTCGACCTTTGAATTCGAGCTCAAGTGGAAGGAACACAGCTTGTAGGAAAGGCAGAATTGCAGCATATACGCCGGTCCACATTTCGACAAGATGTGTCACAAGTCTATCATCAGGGACACCCCGTAGTGTTTGGGCAAGAGAGCTGAATCCAGTTTGCAAAAGTTCTCTCACGTCCTCAACGAGGACGATCGGTGACCTCCGCTGAATGCAGCGGCGAACATGCACACTGACCAAGGCATTAAAGTCTTCGATCGGCGTTCTCAAGCTTTCGCCGGAGAAAAGATTTAACAGCCGTGCTTTCAGTAAAGGCCACGCATCATCGGGTCCAATTCCAGGAAGTCCCATTTGAGCACCAATATTGCTGAAAGCCTGCGCTGTGACAGGCAACGTTGTTTCTGAGGGAAACGAGAAGACACTTGTGGTGCCAGAAGGAGGTCCAGCGAAGCTTGCTTCATAACTGCTTGGAGGTCCAAGGAAAGATTCCGCTCCTGTAGCTGAAGTATTAGAGACGATAGGCGTGAGATCAAGCTTGGCTGCAGCTGCAGCTGCCTTCTCCTCCTTCTTCTTTTCTCGCAGTGCGCGACCTCCGTGCCTGAGATCGAAGCCGGACATCGACTTTGCGAACGGACCTATGCTTGGTGAATCTGGTGTGAACGAATACAAGGGCTGAGGTTTGTCAGGATTAGTCGCCTGAGAGTTTGAATGCGCTGATGATAGAGGCAGCTGGTTCGGCTCATCCCGCATTTTGTGCTTTTGCCGTGACAGGAAATGATGTCGTTTCTCCTTGTCCTTCTCGGAAATGATAGGAACCAGGGTCGATGTCGAAGCATTTGCTGAAGAATATAGCGAGCTACCATTAGAGCTCGGATCAACCAGACTTGTTGTTGATGCATTTGGAAAGCCACTACGTAGAAAAGTGGCAGTCGAAGGCGTTTTGCCAGGTGAAGGTACACTGGGTGCAACCTTGCCATCCTTTTCTTTACTGAGATTGATGTTCTTAGGCTTGAAAAGCTTCATCTTGGACGATTTCGTTTTCGGCTCCTTGTCAACTGGTGGTCCAAGAGCAATATTTTGTGTCGGAGGCGGAACACCTGGTGAAGGAAGCGGGCTTCTGCCATTTGGAAATGCAACATTTGCGGCAGTGGTCGCCGCTAGTCTGCTGCCACCTACTGTGCCGTTGCTATATGCTAGTGGTCCAGCCGATGCAAATTGGCCCTGGGGACTATGTTCATAGCTCGGCCGTCGATAGCCAGCAGGACCTGTAGTGTTTATAGGTGCTAATCCAGGATATGAGCGTTTCCGTTCTCCAAAGTTGCTAGGTGGTGGCGAGATATTGTGCATAGCGGCCTGTGCCGCGATCTGCGATGCAGTGAGGCCATTGTTGTTCGCGGTGGCATGAGGTAATGAAGGTTCAAAGAAGCCTTGACTGTGCTGCCGTGCCCGATGTCCAATCTGCTGCCCCGGCATTGGAGAGACAGTCCTCAGGGTTCCATCTACAGAGCCACGCGCCGCATGTCGCGGAAGACCTTGAAGCGTGGTAGTGCTTTGAGATGGAGTAAGACCTCCGGCTGTAGAAGGTCTCGTCGGTGGCTGCTGCTGGATATATGGTGAACGCTTCAATGCTGGCTGCGTGTTGGTTTGGCCTGATTCAATGGAGGCATTTGAAAGACTGGATTCGCTGCGTAGTGAAGCTTGTGAAAGTGATGACTGTGATCGCTGCCCGCTCGGTGACCTTGGTCGAGGCGGAGGCCGCAACGGTGGTGCATTGCTCATACTGGCGTAGCGCGAAATGTTATGGTGTATGCTATAATCTGACCGGCATCGCGCGGAAGCATCACGCGCTAACGAATGTGCCTGGTAGCCATGCAGTTCCAAGTCCAAGAGCTCCTAGGTGATGTGAGAAGATGTCGTGAAATGATGCCTGAGAAGTGCGAATAAGGAGTGCCATCCTCACACTGCGTCAAGCGCAGAACGACGCGAAGTGGCGTTCGGCTGAACCCTGAAATGGCTCGTGCCCAAGCAAGGAACTCCATGTGTAAGCCGAAGTTTAAATGCGGCACAAAGGAAAAATAGATCTCTAGACGCTGTATGGACTCGTAGATTATCATGTCTACTCTAAGGCACAACACCATATCTGACTGAAATGACTTTTTCCACGTTGCTGAATTTGGGAATTTTGATTGGAGGAGTCGGTTTTTGTCAGCTACGTACAGCATTCTGTCTCCTCCAAACGTTCTGCAATCGCTCCATATATAGCCAAGCACTAGCTTTCTATACACAGAAACGAGCATCAGATTCCTGCGGTCTCGCACGAGTACGAAACCAGCAGGATGAATCAACCCCACATCCAAAAGGACAGGGATGCCAAATTAACAACCGCACATCATGCCGTCTCTCTCGAATCTCATTGAACGCTCGTTACCCGTCAGCAACCAGTACCTCGTTCTAGACAAACAATCCTGCGCATAGCAGCAAGGAAGGTCCGAACTCAGGTAGGGCGAATGAGCGACCATACGCAAGCAGCTCCCTCTCCTAAGATCGGCGAAGCTACTCATGCCAGCACCTATAGCTGGCAACACATGTCCGGCTCTTGCTCCATTCTCGCAATGGTCGTGAAGTGCATCTTCGCAACACCTCAAACGTGGTCGGGACTCTGCATCGTTCGGGTGTGATCTACCTGGGCCAAGCCTCAACAGATAGTGTTTCCGAAAGTACCAGGTTCATCGGCCAGGTGAGGCCAGAAGCGACGGTATCGACAGGAAGATTGGAGTAATGGAGTAGAGGAGCGGGATGGATGGCGCGACGAGGGCGACTGACCAAAGGAAATGCAACGCTTTCTCAGTTCTTTCTCATGCAACCAGATCGCATGAAGACGTCAAGTTCATCCAGCACTTGGGTATCTTGGCGTTTTCCGGATCATGGTGAGGAAAGAAGGAAAGGGTTTCAACACCGCTGCGACAGGGGCAGCGCACAACTCAAGAACGCAACAAAAGAAGTCGCAATTTGCGCAAATGCCAGCACAAGTGCTGCGTGATGCGCCTGTATCTGCGCAAGAATGTGCTGCAAGATAACAGAGACCGGATACTCATCCCGGTCTGAGCATATTTAAAGTCTCGCCGGCAGTCACAGACCTGTCCATATGATCATGCGGATGACTCAGAACTCTCCCAGTCGACGATAGGAGACGAAAAGGTCAGGTGCGTGATTGACACCAACTCATGACAGTGGGTCAATGGACAGGATCTGCGAATGGATTCTGCCTTGGATCCTTGCATTCGTTTGTACTAAGGAATGGATTTGGTTGAGGTGGCGACATTGGTGAAGCGATGGCGTAGTCTCCGTGACTCGAAACGCGAATGTGGGTTTGTCGGCGTATGCTTGCGTTTCGACCATTGACTGTGCCGGTCTTCTCGTTAGGAGGGCTGAAGCCAGTATGCATTATGGGTGATGTTGCGCTGTTGACTTCGAAGGTCGGAAGTGGCGCCGGGGTGAGAGTATACGACTGGCCGTTGTATTTGTCACCAGAATGGTCTCCTGTTTGGCCGATTCCAGTCGCCTGCTCGTAAGTGGGCACCTCACGAAGTTCAAACTTGTCTTCTGAGGATGACGGACGATGTTTCGCCGCCGAGCCGTCATACGTGCCAACCCCGGCACCTCTCCAGAGCATGTACAACGCTCTGAAGATGCCGATGAATGCAATGATCACCCATATAAGCAACACGCAAGATGAGATGATAGCCTCCTGACGAATGCCATTCGCGAGAGCGGTGATGACGTGATCGACAGCACCGCTTATCGCATCTGCAGCGGCACCCTCAGGTCCAGTCGCTAAGAGGTTTTCCGATGAGCCTGACACTTTCGAAGCTGTGCCAAGCGAGAATGTATCGTTAGGAAGCATCGGAATGTCGATGTGAGCATGTTCGCTCACCCACGTCAGCCCTCTCTGGATGCCCTCAATCTTGAGCAGCACTAAGCAATTGAGAACTTCTACGATAGGATCGTATAGAATAGTGCCACCAAAGGTATCGTTAAGGGCGACCATCATCTCGTCAACAAAGACATTGAGAGTGTTGTTGACAGCGCCTGTAGTGGTATTGACCCAGCCGAAGACATCGTCGTTGATATTCGTGTTCGTGTCATTGATGATGCTGTTCGTGCCGATCGCCCATTGCTCACTGGCGTTATTGAGCGAGTTGACAACTTTGTCAGAGAACCCGATGATCTGATTCTCCAGAGCTGGAACTTCCTTCTCAAGCGATTTGAGTAGGATGTATTGACAAAGACAGCTCAGGAGACCAGCGATCGCCAAAGACAGCACGAAAAGGGCTGGTACCGTAGTCGCGTAGGCAATAGCCCATCGGACGGCATCCCGACGGCGGGCCGAGGAGAATCTCTGAGCGAACCAGAGCCCGATGCCTGATGTGTATGGTCGCGAAACGATATACACAACGTCCAGTGGGTCTCGTGCGTTGTCTTGGACCAAGTGCGCACGCTCCTGCATCATTTTCCACCGCTTGTGCTCTCGCCATGCCATCGGAGCCATGACTAAGATAGCGGCAGTAATGATGACGCCCAGAAAGACCTTCTTCGCCATGTTCTTGATAGCAACAAGGTCGTCGAAGAAGTCATTGACGCCATCATTATCGGAGCAGAATGTAAGCTGCTCCTTTGCAGGCACTGGAAACATCGAGTCGTTCATCGTGTAACGCGGCAAGCTCTCGTTGAGCAGCTTTTTGACCTCCTCGAACGGGAACCTGATTGCTGTTTGTGTCAAATTGTTGACCTGCGCAAACGTAGGAATAGACTTGTTGAGGTTCTCGAGGCCTTGATCGTAGCCGCTAGGCAGTTGAAGAGTGTTGAGCTTGTCGATCTCACTGCTCAGGTCTACTGTGGGAGGCTTATCGTCGTCTCCGGTAAAGATGCTTCCGAGGTCGTTCAGACCGGAGATGAAGCCATTCATGGCATCTTGAAAGTCGGAAGCGACGTCGCTGAGACCTTTGCCAACGTCTTTGGCGGTCGAATTGAGAAAGTCGCCAACGTCTTTGGCCACAGAGACAGCTACGTGTAGACTGCCACTGACGGCAAGGGTAATTAGACAAAGGTAGGTCTGAGTCAGTAGGTTGATAACGAAGACGACAATCTCCTCGACGCCAGTCAAGGTCAAGATAAGCATTTGCATAAGACCGTTGATGGCCTTTTCAATGCTTCTCGCAGTAAGCTCGTTCACGCCTTGACTCATATAGTGCGGCATACTCGCCATGGCTGAGCCCACATTTTCCACGGAAGTACAAGCACTCAATGCTTGCCTTCTCGCCACCACTAAATTGTCGTCCACACTTGCAATCGCAATGATTGTCCGAACAAGTACAAGCAAAAGAAGGATCGTCCAGCGATTAATCCAGGTCTGCGAGAGTCTAGCTCGAAGACCGAGATAGGGTGTCAGGTAAGGTTCGTTTTGTTGCGGAGGTCGTGATGCGTCCTGCGCAGCGTAGTAGTCGCGCGACTCATGGCCGCCAGCGGAAAGAGACGGAGGCGCAGGATTTGGGAATTGCTGTTGATTCTCTGAAGGTGCCATACTGTTGGCTAAACACTGAAAGTCGGGAAGGCCTGTCGATGTGTCTCAGCACTCTGCAATCGCGGCGCTATTAGTGTGTAGGGATTCCGTGGCGAAGAGAAAACGTTCGTGCGCTGTTGAAAAATGTTGCTTGACGAGGATTGACGCGCCAGGCGTTGTGAAGGTAACTCGCGCGTGCGATTAACTTTTATTACAATAGTGAATTGAGAATGCAATATTCCTGCAGAAGCGAAAGTGTACAAAGGGAAATCGTTCACGTCGTCCTCGAACGATGTAGTTGCTGGTGGAGGTGAAGCAGAGAGGCTTGGCCAAACAATGGGTGCAACAATAAAGAAAAGCCTTGACGTACCATCATTTCCAGTGAATGAAACGGTCATGCGTCCATTGAAAATCTTTGTCTGGAACACAGCATGGCCTTCGAAATGGCGTTTCAGTGAATGGCCAATTCATTGTCGCGACTTCCAATTATGGAACCGCTTGGCATTGCACGGTCCTCGTTCTGCAGCTTCGAGCGCTTGGAAAGCGGCTGCTCACAGCCAGTCGACAGACCGGCGGCAGCACTCGCTGGAGCGATGGCAGAACTACGTGAAGACCCGCGACCCATTTCGAGGACTGGCTCCAAATATTCTTCTTGTCTTCTGATCAGAGCCAGCAGATGTTTTTGGCGAAACGGTCGTCAGCCTCGCGGCCTGCGGTCTCAGTGCATGGCATGGCGCGAGACCGCAAGTTTGCAAGTTTGGGCTCATATCGTCGCCCGGCCTCCTCGGTCGAGGTCGTAGTAGGTGAGTCGCTGGACGCGCTCCCCTACACGTCACAACGGCGAGAGAGGAGGCGTCCAGCATTTTCTGAAGTTGCGAGAAGGAAACGTCCTTTAAACGTCGTCGCGTGGCAGGCTCGGCTCGGCGGGTGGCGCTAGTCAAGCCACTTCTGCCAACTTTCCTAGTCTCAGTGCATAGACCACTCGCTTAGCTGGCCAATAGTTCGTTCCTCACGCTGCCCCAGCATACGGTGGTCTAAGGGTCTTAACGCGTAAAAACCTCTATATTATAGAGCTTCCTTATATAAATAGTATAGTAATATTATAGAGCTCCTATACGCGCTAGATATATATATAGCATTATATAGACTAATAACTAAGAAAAACGAGCCTAATAATTACTAAAGTTAATACGCTAAATAAACTAGTAATAATAGAATAATCTATACACCCTATATATAAAAGCCTTAAGTATTTAAATATATTCGCGTTTTTATATAGTAGAACGCTAGTAATATCTCCTCCTTAAATTCTAGTTATATACTAATAAATATAGAGTCTCTAAACGTATAGCGGTCTATACTCGAGTTCCTAGGCTTTAAATCTAATTATACTACGTCGCTTTACTAAAGATCGAGCTCGCTAGTCGAATAGTTAGGCGTAGTCGACGACGAATTCCTTATTCTAGTTAAATATTTTAGACGCGTTTAATATATTAGTATAGTTAGAGAGTTACGGAGAATCGAATAAGGGTAGTTCGAAGCGTCTACGGCGTATAGGAACGCCTATAGTAGATATTAAGGTTAGAAACTAGTACGATAGCGAGTCTAATAGGATTAACTTTCTAGAATCCGATAACGAGGGCTATATTTATAAAAAGGATATAGAGAAGAGTCTATAAAGGTTAGAGATATAACGGCCTTCGATATCGAGCTATAGACTATATTTAGAGGCAACTTAGTAGCTTATACGCGAGCGTAGCGACGTCGTTAAATTAGGGACTTAGTCGATATCGCTCTTTAGTTTCTAACGAGTATAAGTAAGGATAATATACGTATAGGGATCTTAGATACGTTTATATATATCTAAGATAATAGTAATAGATCGAGTACGATCGACTAGGATAGTATTACTAGTAACTAGGTAACTCTAAATAGCGAGCTTATTTAAAGTAGTAGTACTAGAACTAGTAATC